>JAAXLI020001209.1:388818-404198 GCA_014621495.2 Entosphenus tridentatus | reverse complement strand
TTCTCCCCCTGTTCTGCAGAGTGAGTGAGTGGAGTTTGTATGTTTTCTCTCTGTTCTGCATGGGTTTTCTCCGGGGTCTCCGGTCTCCTCCCACAGCTAAAAAAAACCCAAATGCAACTGGTTTTAGCCCAAACAACATTCCAATGCTGAAAAATTGCCTGCAATAACTTAATTGTGATTAGACCCAGCAGCAACAGCAACATCGCTCCCTACTGCAACAACCGGCTCGGGCGCTATTTCTTCGTGGCGTTTGTACGTTCTCCCACTGTTCTAAGGAGTGTGATTGTGTCAGTGTGAGCATGTGAGACTGTCTAAGTTTACGGAGTGTGTACGTTTCTCCCACTGTCCTGCGTGAGTTTCCTCCCCAGTTTCCTCCCCATCGCTAAAAAAAAATACTGTCACGACCCGCCTGGAACAGTCTTGATCCTCTGCTTTGTGTGTTTAGCTTGTTGTCCTTCCCCCCGCACCTCTGATTTAGCGCGGTTGTGCTTCGTACGGTGCGAAAGAAGTTCAACATAGTCACACGCCCTATATGAGAGAACCCTGGTGTAATAGTGGCAGTGCTTGCTTCTAGCTTGCGCCCTATGCAACATTCTGGAAACGTACGACACTCTGTGGTGAGACTTTCCTGGCTAAAACGCAAGCGAGACTGCAAGTGACGTCGTGAGGGTGGCCGCTACCGCAGCCTTCAATATACACTACACTTCTATATAATACACAACTACATTAAATTTTAAACTAATTTCTTTAGAATTGCCTTTTGTGTGCTAGTTTGTTGTACTTCCCCCATCCCCTCCCACGCCTCCGATTTGCGCGGTTGTGCTACGTGCGGTGCGAAAGAAGTTCACCGTGCACGCGTACGTGTGACACTTGCCGGTGAGACTTTCCTGGCTAGACGCAAGCCGAGCGGCACATCATTTTGCGACGAGCTCACCGCTGGCGGTGCTGCCGCCGCTGCTGCTCGCGGAGCGGGACACGCGTGTCGTGTCGAGTAACGATTGATGGGAGAGTCGTCGGCCCCCCACCCGTCAGTGGCGCCACGTTGGAAGCGGAGGCGTTCCATTGTGCGCGGGACACGGGCGCTAAAGCTAAAGTGTTAAGCAAGAGTAAAAACCCATTTCTTTTAGAGCTGCTTTTGTGAGCGTTAGTTTGTTGTACTTCCCCCCCCGCCCCCCTTTCCCCGCCGTGCTTACGATTAGCACGGTTGTGTTACGTACGGTGCGAAAGAAGTTTTACGTACGTACACGCACACATGGTTGGGGGGGGGAAGAAAGGGGTGGTATGGAACAGGCGAGCCGGTCTCTCACACCCATGCCCGCTACGACAATGGCCACATTAAGTATTGATGCGGGGCAGGTGCGCACGAGGAGGAGCGGACGTCGCTGTGCAGATGTTGCATGGCACTTGAGTCACTCCAGGAGAGCGACTCGCAGCACGCGCATCTGCATTATCATCGCCATCGATCTACAGTCTCATCGTTGATATCGTGATCAACCCACTGCTCTGGCGATAGACCTCCCTTCCCAAGCGGTTGCCACCTCTCACTATAAAACGATTTAAAAACGATTATTTTGCCAGGTAAGGCCCCACTGAGCTGCTAAGTCGCTGTTTTTCAGAAGCGATCTGCCCACAAATGATAGCTCAACGAAAGTGGCTCATCATCACGTAGAAATTGATAGCAGCCAAACACTCCAATCGCACGTTGAATCGAAATATGGAGGGAAAAACCATAGGACCCGGAGAAAAATCAACGCGACCACAGTTGGAGAGACACAGTAAACTCCAAAAATACTGCAGATGTCAGGGTCGGGTTTCAACCCACGACCTCCTGTATACCAGGCAAGGTAGTTAACATTTCGCCACCATGGCCATGCAACAATCAGTCTGTCAATGAGTTTCATGAATCAAACTCAGTTCGTGGGTTCATAGCGCAGTTGCGCTAACCACTGCGGTGCCATCCACTCCCATATAAAGCTCTGTCGTTATCGGCCATGGTTAGTCCGCTCCTGGACAAAGGCCTTCCCAAGTTACCGCCACCCTATATATGTATGTATGTATGTTGAACTTCTTTCGCACCTTACTTAGCCAACTGAGGGCGGGGGGCGTGGTGAATAATACCTGGGCAGGGCGAGGCCAGAGGAAACGCTGGTGCAGGACCCGTAGTAGCGGTTCTGACATGCAAAGAGATTGTCCGACCTGACTGACGCCCGTACGCCCGTGTGCTCCGCCCCCCCCCCCCCCCCCGCTGGCAGCTGCTGTCTGCAAGCTCCTATGAGGAGCGGCGGCTCATCCGCGCTGCCATCCGCAAGCAGTGCCATGACGAGACACCCGCGCCAGGTGCACTTACCTCCACCACCTCACACACAACGTCCCATCGGAATCCGTAACCACAATGATAATCTTAAGTGGTGGTTATCAAGGTGTGGTCACCCGGACCACCACATCTCATTGGAATGCGTACTTCAACAATAACCTCGTGCGGTGGTTCTGAAGGTGTGGTGCACAGACCACCACGTTCCATCAGAATTCGTAACCATAACGATAATCCACTGCATTGGTTCTCAAGGTGTGGTGCACGGAACATCACGTCCCATCGGAATCCGTGATCACAGAGATAATCTCGTGCAGTGGTCCTCAAGGTGTGGTGCATGGATCCTCACGTCCAATCGGAATCCGTGATCACAGAGATAATCTCGAGCGGTGGTCCTCACGGTGTGGTGCATGGACCATCACGTCCGATCGGAATCCCGTGATCACAGCGATAATCTAGAGCGGTGGTTCTCAAGGTGTGTTATACCTTTTTGTTTCGGACGTAATATTTTACTTATATTTAATAAGTTATGTAAACTACCCTGATTAAACTACCGTGACCCTAAGATCTAAACTAAAACTAAGTAAATTAAACTTTTTTTTAATCTGAGCTATTTAGCACTTTTTCAGAAGCGACCTGCCCATCACAAATGACAGCCCAACGAAGTGGCTCATCATCGTCACGTGGATATTTATTGCAACCAAATTGCTCTAAACACGTGATTGATTCTGAATGTGGTGGGAAAAACTGGATGATCCGGAGAAAAATCCATGCGACCATGGGGAAAACATACAAACTCCAAATATGACCTGTATACCATGTGAGCTAGTTAACATCTCTCCATCGCGGTGCCCTGAATGCCACCCTAAACAAATGAGTGAATGTTTTTTTTGCCACCAGAGGTGGGGGTCTGGGTGGTCCACGGAAATGTTCGCATCGGCTGAGTGTTCTTGGTTCTTTCGGTAAAGTCACGTAGAATGGAAATAATAAAATAATAAAAATATAACATAATAAAATAATTCTCACGACGTTTCGGCCACAACGCAAGCAGCCGTCCTCAGGTGAAGAACAGGTCTGTCGAGAAGACAAAGTCTGAATGACACACTCCAGGCTTGGAGCGTCTATTTAAGCTGGGAGGGAGGAGGAAGAGCGCCTTGACAAAAGAATTTGCATATCAAATCACTCAGACTTTGTTTTCTCGACAGACCTGTTCTTCACCTGAAGACGGCTGCTTGCGTTGTGGCCGAAACGTCGTGAGAATTATTTTATTATGTTTTATTTTTATTATTTTATTTTTTCCATTCTACATGACTTTACTGAAAGAACCAAGAAGATGAATCCCTGCAGTCACGAAAGCTTTAAATTGAAAAAAAATCGGCTGAGTGGTCCACGGACCAAAAAAGTTTGAGAAACACCGCTCTAGTGCATTTGTATGTGTGTACGTTGAACATCTTTCGGAAATAACAGCTGACATAGGCTGGTAGGATGGAAACATCACAGTCCGTTAAGACTTTACCTGTTTAATAGTGTCCTTCCAATGATTGCTCATTTCCGACTCTCTGTGTGTCTCTCTCTATGCCTCTCTCTTAGATCTCTCACATTAACATTATGCTAATCACTCACATTAACATAGCCACTTCCGTGCCCTCGTCGAGGAGGCCGCTCTCCTCCTTTTCTACAGTTACATGCTAATTTCTTACATTAACATCATGCTAATCTCTCACATTAACATAGCCACTTCCGTGCCCTTGTCCAGGAGGCCGCTCTTCTCCTATCTTGCAGTTACACGCTAATTTATCACATTAACGTCACTAGCCCCGGCCACTTCTTTATGACCCTTGGGCTACACCCATTTCAAACCTTTTAAAACAGTTTGCCTGAGCAGCAGACCATGCTTTCCCACCTGATGACGGACGCTTGTGTTGCGCCCGAAACGTCGTGATTTATTTTACACCTACGTGACTTTACCGAAAGAACCAAAGAGTAAGTAATCAAAATATTAACCTGCCAAAATGTTGCCGTCTCAACAATCCTTTGGATTTTTTGCCGATAATCAAAATCGATTGGCACCCTTGGCCATGTTGGCAGCTTGATTTGGTTGGCTTTGTGGGGCCTTGGGAGGGTTAAGCTTCGAAGTAAACATTGACAGACCTCTATCTGTTTATTACGACGGAAGACACTGCTGTGTTTCACAGACGTGGCCTGCAAGGGTATCCCCTAGTGGCAGCTTTCCCTGTATGACACAAGGTGACTCAGCACCAGGCCTGCAAGTGTGCATAAGTTTGTCAGTAGGGGGCCGATGATTGCTTCTGTGTGTGTATATATATATGTTGAACCTCTTTCGCGCTGTACGTAGCCATACGTGCTAATCGGAGGTGCCCAATTGTGTACTTTTGCGATGTTATTTTTCCGAATTTGGCAAAGAAAAATTTTGTGGACTAACACCGACGGTCCGCAATACACGGCACCCCTCCCCCAGGTTTCTCGCGCGCATCTCTCAGGGCCCGCGTGGCGGAGGCCCTCAGGGCCTGCCAAGGGCAGGAAGAGGTGCACGGGACCCCGGGGGCCCGAGTGGGGCGTGGCGACTCCTCCAAACGTCACGGGGATTGTGCGGCGCCAGAGAGGGCCGAGCGGCAGCAGCCGCAGCTGCCACGGGGCGTTGCGGGGGGGCGGCCGGCGGAGGACAGGGACCGCCGCGAGGCCCTGGCGGATCTCCACGCCGGCGCGAGGTCGCAGGGAGGAGAGGGAGATGAAGCCGCGGCCGGCAGGGGCGGCGGGAAGCCGGAACGAGGGCGGGAGGAGTCCGCGAGCGATGGAGGTGGTGGTGGAGGAAGTGAAAAAGAGGAGGAGCGAGGGTTGTTGGCTGCAGGTGCTGGGAGAGGAAGACGCGGGATGGGAGAGGAGGGAGGCGGCGCCCGAGAGGGGAAGAAGAAGAAGAAGCGGGAGAGTGGTGACGCGGGGCGGAGGAGTAGCAGCAGAGTGAAGCGCGAGAGAGGGAACGACGTCCTGAGTTTGGGTGGTGCCAAGAGGAAGGAGGAGGATGGAGGCGAGGGAGGAGAGCGAGGAGGAGCCGTCGGAGGAGAGGAAGGATGTGGGGCGGCGAGGAGGGGTGCAGCACTTGGCCTGGTGGGGAGGGAGGGGGGCGGCTGCTGGAGGGGGAGGGGCTGGGAGGGGCGCTCCCGGTTGGGGGTGAGGGGTGGGGGCCAGGCGGGGGGGAGTGTGGCCGAGGTGGAGAGCGGAGACACGAGGGGGAACGGAGACGAGGACGGCGCGGCAGCGGTGCAGGTGAGACGCGGTGTGGTGTGTGCTGTGGTGTGGTGCGCTGTGTTGCGGTAGTACATGGAGAAGCAGTCACACGGTCGACTCGCTCACATCGACTCACTCAGCTTCCCGCTGAGCGTGCAGGCTCCGCAGTGGCGGTGTCATCTCCCTCGCCTGGTATGCGAGAGGTCGTTGGTGCGATCCCGACCCTGACGCCTGCTGTGTATTTGGAGTTAGCATGTTTCCCCCGTGGGCGAGTGGATTTTTCTCTGAGTCCGCCGGTTTTTCTCTCAACATTTAGAATCAACATCACGCGTTTAGAGTATTTGGCTGCTCCTATAAATTTCCACCTGATGATGAGCCACTTTGTTGTTGGCCAGGGTCACTTCTGAAACACATTCCTGCGGAGGGAGCTGGTAGGAACGTTGAGTTGCTCGGTCAATGGCCAGGGTCAACGGCGGCGTGGTGTATTCCGCAAATATGCCCAACTGTGAGGGCGGGCACAAGCCGGCGTGAGTAGGTTAAACGTTGAGTTTTTATAAGGGCACCACGGGGTGACCAGCCCCTCCCCACCCAGTCCCACCCATCCCACCCCCCACCCAGCTCCACCCAGCCCCTCCCCACCCAGCCCCACCCAGCCCCTCCCCACCCAGTCCCTCCCCACCTAGCCCCTCCCTGCACGACGGACACAATAATCCCCTGTGGGCTGGTGTAACCAGGAGGTTCCTACCAGTGTAAGAGCTCCATAGCTCAATTAAAAAAATGAGAATTCCCAGATCTGACACAGTCGGACACACCCAGGGTGATTATAATGGCCCTGAATAATAATGATTATTATCCAGCTCGTTTACCCAGGGAAACCTCACTGAGCCTCAAGAGTAATTTACAGGAGAGCCCTGCCAAGTTCTTTCACAGTAATGGGGAGATGTTGCTGCTGTTTTGTGCAATCCAAATTCAGTCATTTGCAGGTGAGTTTTTCAGCACTGGGAGTGCTTTTGTGGCCAATACCAGTTACAAGTACGGTGCGAAAGAAGTTTAACGTACATGTGTAGGGAGCGACTTCCGAGACGTCGTGTCGAAGGCTTCTTATCTATTCTTACACTTTAAGCACAACACTGGGCGATACGTCTATGTAACGTTCTACTTAGCTACATATATCCGACCCTTCTACACAACCCCATCTTCGGCATCCAACTACACAGCTGCCTGACTAGCGCAGCGACGATGAGAGCCTTGCAGAAGATCGGCCACGTGGCCGGACGACGAAGAGGGATGACGGCGAGCGGCGACGCAGCCAGGACCCAGGACTCGCAACAGCACCGAACCTCTGGTTCGGTCCCCCTTAGATACACCCTGGCACAGCCAAGCCCCGCCTCCGGCCACGCCCCCTTTCAGAACCTTCGAGCAGGTTCTCAGAGCTTCCCGACTGACTCTGCTTTTCACCTTTACCCCAGATACGCCCCCCTCATAATTAGACATTACGTAACATGCCCATAACCGTGATTACCCCTTCAGGCCGACAGGTGGCACCCTGTCATTACACACGCATACGTTGCGTGGTCATTTTCTTTTAGCCTTGGGAGGAAAGTGGAGCATCCAGAGGAAACCAATACAGAACAGGGGAAGAGCATACAAACTCCACTCACTCCTACTACAGAGACAGAGATCCCCAGTATAGCCTAAACAGACTGTTGGGGCAAGTGCTGCTAGCGAGCAGCATCTATGAAGGCCGGGACATCACACAAACGGGTCGGTGGCCAGCACCACGCCCAACCGCCTTTGTCTCCCCAGTGGAGACATTTACACATTGCACTCGGTACTCATTTGAGGCTAAGTCGACCTAGCAGAGGCCCATGACCAGTTCAGATAATCGCCACTGGTGTTGGCCGTGAGCAGGAATCGAACTCGGGTGGCCAGGTTCGTAGTGCAGCACGCTGACCGTTGCACCACCGCTCCCCACACACCCTCACAATCGCACTCACTCACTCAGAGTCTGTACATATGCTCAACTTCTTTTGCACCGTACATAGCCGACCGCACTAATCGGAGTGTGCAGGGGAAGGACAACAAACTAAGCACAAAATCTATTCTTAAGAAATGAGTTTACAATCTACATGATGATTTAAAAGTGCATAACTCCATTGGCTTCCTAATATATCGAAAAGAAGAACGTTCCAGGCGGCCACAAAAGGGCATCTGAAAGCGCGCAATGCAGTGACCGTCTTTGTTTGACGGCTAGCCAAAAGCCGCTGCTGTGAGGTTCATTTTCGTCAAGCACTTGGTGTACAATGAGCACGACGTTATCATGGATTTGTTCAGCAACCGGGAGCCAATGCAGCTTAGCGAGCACTGGACGGACACAGTTGTTAGCTCTCACTCTAAGCTAAACTAAATTATTTAAATTTTACCAGGTAAGGCGCCACTGAGCTAAATAGCTCTTTTTCAGAAGCGACCTGGCCACAAACGATAGCTCAACGAAGTGGCGTATCATGTGTTTTAATGTATCGCAACCAAATACTCTAAACGCATGTTTTTAAATGTGGAGGGAAAAACCGGAGGACGCAGAGAAAAATCCACGCGACCACGGGGAGAACACGCAAACTCCTCATATACAGGCGTCGGGGTAGGGATCGAACCCACGACCGCCCGCATACCTGGCGAGGTAGTTAACATCTATCCACCGCCGCCCCTATTGTTGTTGTTGTGCTCTGCTCCTGTAACACCGCCCACGGATTCCCTTCCCTCTCTTCCCGTTGTGCCCCCTCCCCTGGCTCCGTGAGCCAGTGGGGACGCGGCGCTGCCTCCTCCTCAGATGGAAGCTCGGCAACACCGGCACGGCCGGCGCGGGGGCAGCGACGCAGCACAGCCGGTACGGCACGGAGACACGGCACGGGCACGGCACACGCACGCAGCACATGCACAGAACATGGCTGGTACGGCGCGGAGACACAGCACGGACACAGCACGGACACAGCACGGACACAGCACGGACACCGCACGGGCACCGCACGGGCACCGCACGGGCACCGCACGGGCACCGCACGGGCACCGCACGGGCACCGCACGGGCACCGCACGGGCACCGCACGGGCACAGCACACGCACAGCACACGCACAGCACACGCACACACACAGCACACGCACATAATGGGCACGGCATGCGCACGGCACACGCACGGCACGCACAGCACAGCCAGTACAGCAGGGAGACACAGCACGCGCACAGCACACAACATATCACCTTGTTGGACAAAGACAAAACGCCTCTTACAGCCTTGAACATACTAATGGGGCAGGTGCTGTTCGCGAGCATCTGAAGGCCGTCATGGGGAACAAGGGGGTGGTGTGGCCAGCAAACGCCACACGCGGCCGCCTGTCTCCTCAGTGCTGATGTTTACACACTGCACTGGGTACTCATTGAAGGCTGAGTTAACCTAGGAGAGGCTTGAGACCAGTTCACCGGTTAGTGTGGCTAAGATCTTTGCAGATTATAATTCGACCGCAAGGCCAGAGGTTCTACTGCCAACGACGTTTGATCTCTCCCGCTAATCGACGTACAGATCCTCTGCCCTGCCGCTAACCCCTGCGCAGCATTAAATATAGCCGGGCACACGGCACTCCCAGAGCGATCGTTTACAGCGCCGAAAGCGCGTCCTGTTTGTTTGTCTTGTTCCTGGTGGCGCCGGTCCTCCTTCCTCCTCTCCGCCGATCGTGTGGAGCCACCGAAGCCGCACTTCCACTCTTCCCCCCCACCCACCACCACCCCCACCACACCCTTCCTGCCGTCTCCCCCGAGATGCCACGGTCTCACGCAGCGTCGCCAGCTCTCCCCGCGCTGTCGCGACAGCGGCCACGTACGCGTGCTCGCTCGCAGGGCGCACAGAGGCACGCGCACGCCTCTGTCTCCCGGCACGGCGATTGGATCAGTGGCACAAGTTTCTCAAATCCCTTCCTCTCTTCGCCGCCTCTGTCCACCCAGCAGCAGCAGCCGCCGCACAAAGGGGGACAACCTTGTTCCGTCTGCAATGGGCAGTTCGCGTGTGGTGGTGCAAAGCACCATGGTGGCTAGATGTTAACTACCTCGCCTGGTATACAGGAGGTCATGGGTTTGATCCCGACCCTGACGCCTGCTGCATATTTAGAGTTCGCATGTCTTTGTCCCCGTGGTCTCACATGTTCAGGTTTGCACCTGTTCAGCATGTTCAAGTTCTCGCAGGTTTTCAAGCTGCCTTAAGAGAGGCTCTGAGCTCTGGCTCCGCACCTCCGAGTTCTCGATCAAACATTGAGTTTGATTCACGAAATATGCGAGCGTTTATAATTTGCGTTTATTATTGTTACTATGTCACAGATATAATTGCAATCCGGTGAAAGAGATCCTCCGCCGATTTTTTTTATTTACAGACATATTCACAACCTCCGCCGTCCTATAAAGCAGTTCCGTCCAATACTGTGAGCCGCTGTAGCGCATGTAACTTTTTTCAACGTCAAGATTCAACGTGTAGATGAACTTCCAAAAACCCCCAGTGTCTTAATCTGAATCGCTCGCATCATCAGCCACCACTGCCATAGCAGTGCCACTCCGACGGCTGCCACAGGGCAGCTATCGTCTTCGCAGACCCTGGCCGGGCGATTAAAATTTTCCATAAAACCCCCTGGGTGTTGCTTGCTGTCCTATGACCGCGAGCCATGTCTACTGCCGCCTCCTCCTCCTCACCCCCTCTCCGCCGCGTGTCGTCGTGCAGGCTCCACCCCGCACCCGCTGCTGCTGTCCGTACGTGAGCGCGCGCGCCAGTTCTGTGACACCACCGAGGCCGCGCCCACCGCCGTGCTGGCTCCGTGTCAGACCCTAAGCGTGAATCTCTGGCCGAGCACCGGCTCCCCGGTGTTGCCCGTGGTTCAGCGCGCGTCCCGGCGGCAACGGCAGCAACAGGGGCAGCAACAGGAGCAGCAACAGGAGCAGCAACAGGAGCAGCAACAGGAGCAGCAACAGGAGCAGCAACAGGAGCAGCAACAGGAGCAGCAACAGGAGCAGTGGCAGCAGCGGCAGGGATCTCCCTCCCCACCGCGTCGCGACGTCGGCAAATCCCACGGCGCGATGGGAGACGCCGCGCCGGGCCCGCCCAAGGAGTGCACAGCCTCCTCGCTTGTCGGGAGGGAGGAGCGGTGGGCCGAGAGAGCGGGCCGGGAGCTGGCGTCTACGAGCGCGGGGCGGCAACGCAGCGCCGCCACGGCCGCCCCCCTCGCAAACGGGGCGGAGGAGGAGCGCACGGCTGCTGGGGGCGCGTGGCGGCAACGCAGCGCCGCCGCGGAGGCCTCGCCCACCAAGAGCGGTGGGGAGCGCACGTTCACGCTTGCGGTGAGGGAACGCACGAGCGCGCGGGAGCAGCGCGCGGCCTTCCGCGGGGCGCAGGAGCATGCGGAGGAGGAGGAACGCACGGCCTCGCAGAGAGTGGAAAAACCCGCGGCCTCGCAGAAGGTGGAGGAACCGGCAGCCTCGCAGAAAGTGGGGGAAGGCACGGCCTCGCAGAAGGTGGAGGAACCCATGGCCTCCGGCACAGAGGGGGAGTGTGAACACGCGACTAACAAAGGGGAGCAGCGCACGTTTGCGCGTGCGTGGAAGGAGCGCACTGCGGCGAGCGCGACCGGGAGACGCGCGGCGTTTCGCGGGGCGCAGGAACGTGCGGCACGGAGAGCGGAGGAGGAGGAACCCTCGGCAGCTACGCAGCAGCAGCAGGAGGAATCCACCGTCTCCACAAGCTCGCAGGAGCCGGATGAGGAGGACGGGGGGAGTGGATGCTCCTCATCCGCCGATCCTCACCATCTCCGGTCGCGCGAGGAGGGGAGCGTGGGGTCCGGGCCGGACCGAGTGGGCAGCAAGGGAGGGAGCAGGTGGGGAGGGATCGGGGATGGGGATCGCGGTCCCCGCAGCGACACAACGCCGGCTCGGAGCGGGGCCCCGGGAGCCAGAGGAGCGGGGACGGAGGAGCAGCAGTCGGGAGGAGCCTCGCTGGCTCAACTGAGCCAGGTGGAGGATGAGGACGCGCTCACAGCCATGGTGAGTGTTGGCTTCCCACGAATATGTACGGTGGTGCCACGGTGGCAGGGAGATGTTAGCTACCTCGCCTGGTATACAGGAGGTCGTGGGTTCAATCCTGACCCTGACGTCTGCTGTATATTTTGAGTTGGCGTGTCTCTCTCCCTGCGTTGTGTGGATTTTGAGGAGGCGCAAACCGCTGCCCTCTGTGTCATATTTGTGGTGTAGATTCCACAGGATATGCACGCGTGTGTGTGTATGTGGGAGCGTTAGCAAAGTGGTTAGGGCGCTGCGCTTCGAACCCGGCGACCCGAGTTCACCTGTATATTTGGACTTTGCGTGCTTTGCCCGTGATAGCATGGATTTTTCTCCGGGTCCTCCAGTATTTCCCTCCACATTTTGAATCAACATTACGCCTTTAGAGCATTTGGCTGCTGTTATAAATTCCCCCGTGACGATGAGTCACTTTGTTGAGCTATCATTTGTGATAGCCAGGTCGCTTCTGAAAACGAGCTATATAGCTCAGCCTTACCTGGTGAAATAAAAATAGTTTAGTTTTAATAGTTTAGTTTATATGTTATGTACGCGTGTTGTCCAAGTTATTTGATCATAGTAGCAAAGCACAGGCCTAACATGCCACGCGGCCAGCAACAAACAGCACAATTATAGTTGCAATCGATAATACAGGTGACCACCGACTTATGATGGCTCGGCTTGCGACCCCCTCGCATTTTCGACCTTATCGTAATTAAGACCCCCACAGTAACGACCAAATCTCGTATCTGCGACCGCCTAACGACTGCTACCGATGCCGAGTCGATTGGCGCTGCTTTGCTCTTCTTCCGTATGGGTATGCACAGTGGAGCCGTCAGGCTGCAGCTGTGCCTAGAGCGAACGCAGCAGCGTCTTTCACAACGCTCCTCACTTTTTTGTAAATTTTATTAAAATGTAGCTTTTTTTTCGCCTTTCGCTACATCTGAGAAGAGGAAATATAAGTTTTACTGAATATAAATGTTTATAAAAGTTCTTACAATAAATGTTTGCTAGAGTTATTTTCATTTATTTTTGTTAATTTTGGTCTTTTTTTAAATCCTTTATATTAAGTTCACTTGCTTGCTTACGACCGTGCAAATCTTTCGGTCGTTTTTTAACCCACTTCCCGTGATCCAATCGAGTTGACATTTTCCACACAGACTCGTTGTGCGTGACAATTAATGTTCGTGAAAAAATTTTCCCAAAATGTTACACTTTTTAGGACAAAAATATTATATTTAATTACCAATTGCTTAATGCTTGCGCTGCAATCATCTGACCCATAGGTGGCAGCCATCTCAAGCCAGAGGACGAGAGGACTCTAGCCGCCACGCATATAACGGATTTATAGTGAAAAACTTTGTTTTTACGGGTTAATTTTTTACGGTATGTGATGGGTTTCCAGAAACAGAACCCCAATGTATAACATTACGCCTATGGGAAACTTATGATGGCTCAACTTGCGACCGTCCAGGAACCAATTAGGTCATAGGTACGGGGGTCGCCTGTAGTTTGTTTCAAGATTTGAGCAAGGCTATCTTCGTAAAAGAGCTCGGTGTGGGAGGAAAGAGACGATGCTAGGAGGGAGTTCCATCGTGGAACAACTGCCAGGAAAGAGAAGTGAGGTGACTTACATCTTTGAGTCGGGGAGTGAATGGGTGGGTTGAGTGTGAGTGAGGGAGTGAGTAAATGTGTGAGTGGGTGTATGGGTGGGTATGTGTGAGTGAGTGGATGGGTGAGTGTTTGTATGAGTGAATCATAGTGAGTAGTTGAGGGTGTGGGTGGGTGGGTAAATGTGTGGGTAGGTTGGTGGGTGTTTGTATGTAGGAGTAAGTGTGTGGTTGAGGGTATGGGTGAGTGAGTGGATTTGTGTATGAGTGAGTGTGTGGTTGTGACCGGAAGTGTATGTATCCGTGTTGAACTTCTTTCATACCACCATACGTACCAACCTTGCTAATCGGAGGTGCAGGCAAAGGACAACAACACTAAACACAAAGTGTGGTGGAGGTTGAACACTGTGGATTAGACAAAAAGAGTCCTTGTCTGGTAAACTGGGTGCTCAACATGGGTGAAGAAATCGATAAGCAAACTCGATCACAGCCAAGACAAACGGAACGTGCATACGCTTCCCGCTATAAGGCCACGTCGCGAATTTTTATAGTTGCCGTGTTGTCGCCCCCCCCCACCCCCTCTCTCACAGCTGGAGCAGACTCAGGAGTGCGAGCAGAGGCTTCTGATCCGAGCGGCGCGGAGAGCGCTCAGGAGGAAGCAGGAGGCCCTGGCTACCCGTGAGTCAGTGAGGAGGCAGGAGGTCCTGGATCCCCGTGTGTCAGTGAGGAGGCAGGAGGTCCTGGATCCCCATGAGTCACCGAGCCAGCGCTTCTGAGATCCTGCGGGGTTTGAGCTGTGGCTCTGGGCAGGGAGTCTAACCGATTGTTTAAACTAAACTATTCTTTTTTTGACCAGGTAAGGCCCACTGAGCAGCTGTATAGCGCTTTTGTCACAAGTGACCTGGCCACAAATGATAGCTCAACGAAGTGGCTCATTGTGTGGATATTTATAGCAGCCAAATACTCTAAAACGCGTGACGGAGGACCTGGAGAAAAGTCCATGTGACCACAGGGAGAACATGCAAACTCCAAATATACAACAGGCATTAGGGTTGGGATTGAACCCACGACCTCCTATATATCAGGCGAGATAGTTAATATCTCCTCGCCACAGTGGACGGTTTCAAATCCTGCTCCACTGTGGAAGAATGGACACAGTGGCTTCTGCGTTGCACTTGCAGCGTAACAAAGACGTTTCCCACCCGGACGCAAAATGGCACCTCCCCCCAATGTTTTGAACATCTCCACCAATCGGAAAAGCCGTACCATCTGACGCGAACCTTGCTTATTGGCTGTGGTGGTGGCGGGTTTAACGACACATTTATATTTACGCGATCTAACCCAACAAACCTCTATAATGGATACGTACACCATGTTAGACGCGACTGTGGTGTTAATGGTTGGCACGCTCGGCTTACAGTCCAGAGGTCGCTGGTTGGATTTGATCTTCCGGCATGGCAGTTGATAACAATGGGAAAAATGTATTAAATTCCCCCCCACCGCCTCTGTCCACCCAGCAGTGTTAGTGGGTTCACCGCGGTCGAATCGGCATGTCCGCGTATGGTGGAGTAAAGTCTGGGCATTTCCATTATCTGGCCAGCGTGAGAGACTTAGGCCTTTTACCCTTCATGGGGCCTCTATATTACTTAGCTTTCCTGACAGCAACGTGAACAAGTAATTGCAGGGCTGCACCTTTACCCCCTTTACATTTGCACTGCGTACGCGTGTGTGTGTGGTACAGCTGAGACACGGGGGACGTTGTTTGGCCATGCATCTGGGAGCTCCTTGCACAGCACCCACACGGGGCTGCTCCCCTTCTCCACACCCAGCGTCAACTCCACACCCAGCATCTCCTCGGCACCCAGCGTCTCCTCTACAATTGCCGGTGTCTCCTCCACACCAGCCCGTGTCTCGTCCACACCCAGCGCCTCCTCTACACCCAGCGTCTCCTCTACAATTGCCCGTGTCTCCTCCACACCAGCCCGTGTCTCGTCCACACCCAGCATCTCCTCTACAATTGCCGGTGTCTCCTCCACACCTGCCCGTGTCGCCTCCACACCCGCCCGTGTCTCCTGTGCACCAGCACGTGTCTCCTCCACACCCGCCCGTGTCTCCTGCACACCCGCCCGTGT
>JAAXLI020001209.1:371480-383013 GCA_014621495.2 Entosphenus tridentatus | reverse complement strand
GGTACACGTACAGACACGTAGGGTACACGTACAGACACGTAGGGTACGCGTACAGACACGCAGCATGCACGGAGACACACACGGTGCACATAGACACGTTGGGTACGCGTACAGACACGCAGCATGCACATAGACACGTAGAGTACGTGTACAGACACGCAGAATGCACAGACACACACAGTGCACGTAGACACGTAAAGGACGCGTACAGACACGCAGAATGCACGGACACACGCAGCATGCACGGAGACACACACACGGTGCACGCAGCATGCACGGAGACACACACACGGTGCACGTAGACACGTAGAGGACGCGTATAGACACGCAGCATCCCAAGGATATTCTGTTGTAATGCTACGCCGAGGCAGCCGTTACAACCGCTTATTCCTACTCGCGCTGCGACATAGTTCCTTTCGCTCAATCGCGTAACATCTAATTCGCATCCGCGTTATCAAAAACCTATTCCCTATAATGCATTAATCGCGTTCTAATCAATGACGAAGCCAGGATTTTCAGGTTGGTGGGGCAACCCCTCCAGCAATGAAAAATGATAGAAGAGTTGTTAGTAAGTAAGAACTTGTCCCTTGATTTTTATTTGACGCGTGTGCGGCGATAGCGCAGCCATCGATCGAGGATCGAATTCGAACCATGTGTGGTCGGCATCGCGCTCGCTGAAGGTGAATGCCTTCAGGGAAGTCGTGTGCTGTATACGCAACTGTGCAGAATTCTGAGTCGCTTATAACCGCTTTTATTACCAATTTTGGACTCAGACTATTGTCCTATCATCTCATAGAGTCCCTGACACGTATTAATATGCTACACAGTGGCAGTGGGGGTCGCAAAATGCCAATTTGTTACTAATAAACCCCAATGATCCGATCGAAATTAGGGATTTCGATCAGATCATTGGGGGGGCACGTGCCACCCCCCCCCCCCCCACTGGCTCCGCCAGTGGTTCTAATCCAATTCACGTTAGGAAAACACAAGGCTAGTTACAGGAGAACGGGACTGTACACACACAGTACACACAGACAGTAAACACGGCTTTGTCATACACAGGATACACGCGTAGCAGGAAACAGAAAACAATGCACATTCGCACCTCCAATTAGCACGGTTAGCTATGCCTTAACAGACTGTTGGGGCAAGTGCCGTTGGCGAGTAGCACCTATGCAGGCCGGCACGGCTCACAGGGGTGGGTGGCCAGCACCACACCCGGCCGCCTTTGTCTCCCTAGACAAGATATACGCGCACACAACTGCAGATTCGCATCACGTACACATAGAAAGACGCCTCGTGGCACAAGATGCAGAAGAAGACCGCCATGCCTCACGGCGCTCGCGGCACGGAGAGCACCGAGCTTCCTTGAGAGTTGTCGTCTGTCAGGGTTGCGTGCAGTCTCCCCTCTGCGTGTGTTGGTGTGTGCGGGAAGCGGTGGCGTTTCGGCGAGCGCTACGCTGCGCTACGAACCCGGCGACCCGGGTTCGATTCCCGCTCACGGCCACCAACACCGGTGTCGATTATCTGCACCGGTCCTGGGGCCTCCCCTAGGTCGACTCGGCCTCAAATGAGCACCTGGAGTGGTGTGTAAAAACATCACCACTGGAGAGACAAAGGCGGCCGGGCGTGGTGCTGGTAACCCACCCCATCGTTTGCCGTTGCGGCTGTCATAGGTGCTACTCTGTAACAGCCCTTGCCCCAACAGTCTGTTAAGGCTATACGGGGGATCTTTGTTTTTTTTTTTGTGGGGCTTCTTATTGCACTGCGCACTCCAACCCCACCCCCTTTATGATAACACTACAGCATTGTAAGCTTGTAGCAGGACCCTCTCGATAACAAGAGTCTAAGGCTCAGTGGGGCTCTCCTGGGTAAATATCACGCTTTTTTTTATTGATGCTCGAGAGGTTATGAATGTCGTGCGTCCCCGTTCGTCAATCTAGATGATTTTATAAGTGCGGCGTCCTCGTATCGCAAAGAAGAGCATTCCAGACGGCCGCGTAAGCGCCGCAACGACGATCCGTTAGTGACCGTCTTGGTGTGACCGCACCGTCCACGCAGACCCCCCTCGGGGCCGTACCCCTCGCGCCCCATCGCCAAGCAGACACCGGCGCACTGGCCTCTGCCGCGAAACGAACAAATCCTGACCCTGCCAACGACGCGTTCTCACTCGACACTGTGATGCGATCGCAAGGGGCAACGTGGCGCACTTGGTCCCAGGGGACCTCTGTTTAACTCCTGGGTCCGCATCGCCAAGGTTGAACGCAGCCTTAAATGAGCACAGTCTGTTCTCCTATAACGCGGGAGTCATAGTCGTCGCGGTTGCTTTCCCGAGGAACACCGCATTGTGGAAAAAATCGCGTAATAAATAATATAGGTGGTAAAATCACTGTCCGCGGTAACGTGAGATGCGTCACGTGAGATGCGTAATGCAGGCCGAACAAAGACTCAGACGCCGTGGGTAGCATCTCGGAAGCATCCAGCAGCATCCCAATGCCTTGTTCGATGATGATGCTACGCCGAGACAGCCGAACGACGGCTTATCCCTACTCACGCTGCAACGTAGTTTTGTTCGCTGGATCGCATTATATATCACCATTCGCGTCCGCCTTGTAAAAAAATTCGTTACCTGATACATCCATCGCATTATTTATTAAAACAAGGCGCTGTATGAGAATAGACTGTTCTTGATGCAGTGTGTAAATGCCAGCACTGGTTCTGGTTAACGGTTCTGGTTAACGGTTCTGGTTAATGGGTGCTTGCTCGCAGTGCTTGCCCACAGTGCTTGCCCACCGTGGGGTTTGTCTGGCTAAAATGGGTGGAATCTGTGTGTGAGTTGTGTGGAATCGCCTTGGTGCCGAGGCACTCGTTTAGATCTTGTTTTAACTGCTTTAGCGAAACAATAAAGGGAAATTTATTTTTTAAAATCGAGAACGAATCGCGCCGCATTCAATCCTCTCCGCCACCGCGTCTGCTGGTAAAATCTGTTGAGCCTCGTTTGTGTCCCTTAGCCTGGCCCCCTTTTGATTCGAGGATAACCGTGGCTTGAACTCGCCCACCTTGTCCACAACTCCTCAAAGAAGCAAACACCCCTGGAGGTTTGGGATTCGCTCGCTCCATGTTGAGAAGTCACGGGGGTGCCACGGTGGCGAGATGTGAAACTCCGTCCCCCGGTATGCAGGAGAATCGTGGGTTCTATTCCGACTGAACACCTGTATATTTGGAGTTTGCGTGCCTCTCTCGCCCCGTGGTCGCGTGGATTTTTCTCCAGGTCCTCTGGTTTTTCTCCTCCATAGATTATTTGGCTGCTATACATTTCCACATCGATGATGATAAGCCACTTCGTTGAGCTATAATTTCTGATGGCCAGGTCACTTCGGGAAAAAGAGCTACATTGCTCAGTGGGGCCGTACCTGGTAAAATAAACATAGTTTAGTCTCGTGTTCCGTGGCGAGTTAAAGAGTAACTCGTGGTCACGAGGAATTCTACAAGAGTCAATCATTCACAGCACCAAGACTACACAACCCCACGCACGCCTGACCACCTTTGTTTTCCCAGTGCTGATGTTTACGCACGCCACCAGGTAGTGATGTTAAGGCCAAGTTATCCTAACGATAGGCACAGTATAATTTCAAATAGGGGTGCCGCGGTGGTGAGATGTTAACTCCCTCGCTTTGTATACAGGAGGCCGTAGGATGGATCTCGACCATGACGCCTGTACATTTGGAGTTTGCATGTCTGTCCCGGGGTCGTGTGGATTTTTCTCCGGGTCTTCCGGCGTTTCCCTCCAAATTTAGAATCAACATCCTTGCCCTTAGAATATTTGGCTGCTTTACATTCCCACGTTGATGACGAGCCACTTCGTCAGGTTATCATTTGTGATAGGTCACTTCTTAAAAAATAGCTACACAGCTCAGTGGGGCCCCTTACCTGGTCAAATGAAAACAATTATTTTCCTTTTACCTCACCGGCACGCGACCTGCCCCCATCGCAGACTAACCGTGGTGCATCTTGCTTTCTCCTGCTGCTGCTGCTGCTGCTGGAGATCGAGTCGCGTGGGCTGCTACCATCACACCCATCGCGGCATCGTGGAGCTCCAAAGCTTCCCCCGTGTAGCCTGTGACAGACTTTCGGGGCAAGTGCTGTTAGCGAGTAGCGCCTGTGAATGCCGGCAGGACACAGGAGAGGAGTGGGTGGCCAGCACCACTCCCGGCCGCCTTTGTATCCCTAATGTCGATGTTTACGACACCGCACCAAGGTACTCATTTGAGGCTGAGGCAACCTCCACCTCACTCATCATCATCACCACGTGTCCCGTGGGGGGTCGATAAAGTAGCAACCACTTCGCGTGGAAGCCAAGGACGTTTGACACATGGACGCAAACTGCCATGGGAATGTGGAATGTCCCACCCTGGCTCATGTTTTGAAGGACGCTGCGTGGCCTTAGCGTTGTAGGTACTACCATCGTCGGGCACGAAAATAACAAACAAAAAAACCTTTTCGGTACGCGTGGCGACGTGTCGGGGTTTAAAAAATAAAATTCCGTAAAAGAATGAAAACATCCGTGGAGTTCATCTTCTTGGTTCTTTCGGTAAAGTCACGTAGAAGGGAAGTAATAAAATAATAAACATAATAAAATTCTGACGACGTTTCGCCCACAACGCAAGTAGCCGTCCTCAGGTGAAAACCAGGTCTGTCGAGGCGACAGCGTCTGAATGAAACAGCACACGTGCTTGGAGCATGTATATAAGCTGGGTTGGAAGGGTGGGAAGAAAGGGGGAGCCTTAACAAAAGAATATGCATATCAAGAGGAATTTAGCATATTTATGGGAAATGCAGGTATGTGATTAGTACTACATATGCCCGTGCATTATGCAGGATTAGCAGCCTCAAAGGGAGGGGATATGGGAAATGCAGGTATGTGATTAGTGCTACTTTGCCCGTGCATGATACAGGATTATCAGCATCACAGGGAGGGGATAGGGGTAGCATTAATAAAGGGAAGAAGTGTTAATAGTATGTAGCTGCAGTAACTAAAACCACCACGTAAACAACTAAAGTATAAACTACATAGTATCATCATTATACTAAATATACTCTACAATAAGCTCAGTTACTAACAGTAAGTAATACATTACAATTCTACGTCGTAAAAAATATAATATGCTTCCATCTAAACTTTATTCTCTTACATCGCGCGAGTCTACACCGTACGATATACTGCCATAGACAAACCCAAACATTAAATTATATACTGTATTGCTATAAACCACCCTATACCTTATCCATTTTAATATTACACTGTATTATTATACCCACCCTAATGTATATCACACTGCTGTATATTCACTATACAATTACGATACTATGTATTACTTTGTACATTGTATTAAGCATATACATTTTTAAACTATTTGTTATTATACAGTGTGAAAGATACTAAGAGGAAGCAACAAAATATGTCAATGCAGCGGAGCAAAGAATCCATTCCCTGCGGAGAATACAATGGCAGTGAATGGGACGCGGTCTGAAAGTCACCATAAACGTGAACACAATCAGTTAAGATCCGAAATGGTTTATTACGTCCTTCCAATGATTGCTAAGCCAGAATCCATCTTCTCGGTTGAAATTATAGCAATACAGTATATAATTTAATGTTTGGGTTTGTCTATGACAGTATATAGTACGGTGTAGACTCGTGCGATGTAAGAGAATAAAGTTTAGATGGAAGCATATTATATTTTTTACGACGTAGAATTGTAATGTATTACTTACTGTTAGTAACTGAGCTTATTGTAGAGTATATTTAGTATAATGATGATACTATGTAGTTTATACTTTAGTTGTTTACGTGGTGGTTTTAGTTACTGCAGCTACATACTATTAACACTTCTTCCCTTTATTAATGCTACCCCTATCCCCTCCCTGTGATGCTGCTAATCCTGCATCATGCACGGGCAAAGTAGCACTAATCACATATCTGCTTTTCCCATATCCCCTCCCTTTGATGCTGCTAATCCTGCATAATGCACGGGCATATGCAGTACTAATCACATACCTGCAATTCCCATAAATATGCTAAATTCCTCTTGATATGCATATTCTTTTGTTAAGGCTCCCCCTTTCTTCCCCCCTTCCAACCCAGCTTATATACATGCTCCAAGCACGTGTGCTGTTTCATTCAGACGCTGTCGCCTCGACAGACCTGGTTTTCACCTGAGGACGGCGTTGTGGCCGAAACGTCGTGAGAATTATTTTATTATGTTTTATTTTTATTATTTTATTACTTCCCTTCTACGTGACTTTACCGAAAGAACCAAGAAGATGAATCCCTGCAGTCACGAAAGCTTTAAATCGAAATAAAATCCGTGGAGTTATTTCTCTCATCCGTTATTTCTCCACGGGCCTGCTCGACTGAACCTGCCACACCATCAAATAAAAAAATGTTAAAAATCTGCGCAAACTTCCTTCTCGCTCGGCTGATGACAAAAAAATAAGAACCGGCTCGGCTCCCCGGTCTGATGGGAACCGATCTCGACTGTCAAGAGTTCTTTAGAGCTGCCTTTTAGTGGCGAGATGTTAACTACCTCTCCTGATATACAAGAGGCATAACACGCAGGCTTTCGCGACCAAGTGAAGGCTTCACTATTCTGTAAAATTGCCCGATGATGCTGGATGTAATTACCAGCGAAACGTCGTACTCAAAAATTGTAAATGTTGTGGATTCACTCTTCAACACCGGTGGGCTAAAGTAGTGAACTTTTTGTATTTTGTCAACGTGACACTTTTTTACTGATTGGCCGTGTCGGGATGGAGGGTTACGACACATTTATAAATAACGCGATCTAACCAAAAAACTTTTATTATGAATACAAGAGGTAGTGGGTTCCATCCCAAACCTAATGCCTGCTGTATATTTGGAGTTTGCGGTGTCTCTCCCCGTGGTCGCGTGGATTTTTCTCCAGGCCGTCCGGTATTTTCCCCCTTCCACATTTAGAATCAACCACGCGTTTAGAGTATTCGGCTGCTGCTGTGAATGTCCACAGCATGATAAGCCACCTGGTTGAGCGATCATATGTGGCCGGGTTGCTTCTGAAAAAGAGCCACAGAGCTCAGTGGGGCCTCACTTGGTAAAGTAAAAAAAAAAGTTTGTTTTTCCCCCGCACCTCCGATTAGCACGGTTAGCCAGCTATGATGCGAAAGAATTTCAACATACGCGGCCCAGATCTACGTCATTTAAACAATACCCCCTGTTGAGTAAGAAGGATGGGTCAGGGACATCCAGCGTGTATCAGCCGCAAATGCCGACGGGCATCCTTAAACAAGGGTCGCCTCGACCGAAGTATTGGTACCAAATTCCGCTCTAAGCCGAGGTTTCACACGCACAGGCTCAGACTCGCACTGAAAGACTCGTATTAGTTTAGACAAATCACGTACACAACAAAGACACAAAGATCCACCGTATAGCCTTAACAGACTGTTGAAGCAAGTGCTGTTAGCGAGTAGCACTTATGAAAGCCGGCACTGTGGCATATGAGGGGGTAGGTTGCCAGCACCACGCCCGACCACCTTTGTCTCGCCAGTGGCGATGATTTTACACACCGCACCAGGTACTCATTTGAGGCTGAGTCGACCTAGGGGAGGCCCAAGGACCGGTTCAGATAATCGTCACTGGTGTTAACCGTGAGCGGGAATCGAACTCAGGTGGCCGAGTTTGTCGTGCATCGCGCTAACCGCTACACCACCGCTCCGCCCCCACACTCCGCAAGCAGACTCTCACACACTCTTGCACCATTCACACACTCACTCAAACACCACACCATTCACACTAACTTCCACACACCATTCACACACTCACTGTCACACACACCATTCACTCTCACAGAGTCGCCATTCACACTAACTTCCACACACCATTCGCACACACTCACACACTCATACACCATTTACACACCATTCACTCACTCGCACACTCACACACTCACTCACTCACACACTCTCACACACTCATACACTCTCACACACCATTCACTCACACACTCTCGCACACCATTCACACACTCAACACTCCCGAACGCAGTCACCTTATTGGCTGCGACGCCGCGAGTGTCACCGCTGCAGCGCCACCCTTCCGCCCATCACGAGTGTTGCAGTTATTGTCCAGGGCGGCCGCTGCGGGACTTCTCAATCCCTCGAAACCTCTGCGAGATGAACCGTCACGTGACACGCGGGGTGCCCCCCTCTCCCACCCTCGGGGGGCAGAGGAGGGAGGGGGGGGGGAATTCCCCCCCTCCCCCCTCTCAGTGTCGCAATTGCCAGCGAAGCCCTCGTAAAGAATTCACTTTGTGCGGATTCATGTCAACACTGCGACCCGTCACTATAGAGTTAGGCGTGCGTGTGTTTAGTTTGTTGTCCTTCCCCCACAACTCCGACTAGTAAGCTTGGCTATGCAGGCAAACCTGTCAAGCTATTCATTATTTATCAGTGCCCTACCTTATCACAGACCAATTCAAACTTATTGGCTAACCCCGTGCCCCTTATACGTACAAAGTCCCATCACAAGGTGAGAAACACAAACACATAGACAAACACAAATGTTGTTGCCCATGTTGAAGCGGCTGTACGCCGTATGGACCTGAAAACTCAATTTCCCTGTACAAGAATACGGCGTAAACCGTATGGGTGGACAGCTATGCGTGAGGTTCGAAAGAAGTTCAACACACACACATATTACGTTACGTGTGGAGCGTGTGCCAAGAGTGGGTGGTGGTGGTGGTTGTTGTCCAGGCGAGAAATCTGCGTTTGGCCGGGTCATGTAGTCTCGCATGTCCAGGCACCGCATGCCCCAGCAGCTTGTTGGGCCGGATAGAGAGGGGCGAAACGGGCGTGGCACGGGCTGGAGAAGTGATGGAGCTGATGCGGTGCGGGGGGATGTGGAGTTGAGTGGACTTCTCGATAATTACCGGTTCCAGCGGTGTCTAGATCGGCCTCGGAGGAGGCAGTCGTCTTCCAGCAACAACGGAGGGTGGAGGAACAATGCTCACGACAACGAGCGGAGCGCTGGGGGGGATAAAACCCAGCGAGGTTGGTACAGCGTGGAGCACAGGTGGTGCATCTGTAATGCGAGCATAAACAGGGTGGTTACTGGCCCCTGCGCCAATCACACGGAGCGTGTGGGAGGAGCCGCTGCTCACCTCGGCTCCAGTGGAAGACGAGGTGAACGAGGGGCGGAGACGGGGGCAGTACGGGAAGGAGGAGTCAGGGTCACGTGATGGGAAGGATTTAGGGAGAGAGCCAGAAGAGATCGGGGAGTTGGAACGGGGCGAGAATAGGGGAAGCCACGCTGGGCAGTGCGGGAGATGGCGCCATCTGCCACGTGGTCGAAGACCTACGCGCACCGTCGGCCAGCGGTGTGCGTGGGGTAGACGGGGCTAGCAGAGTGTGAGGGGCTAGCAGAGTGTGCGGGGCACACGTGGCTAGTGAGTGACTAGCAGAGTGTGAGGGGCTAGCAGAGTGTGCGGGGCACACGTAGCTAGTGTGTGACTAGCAGAGTGTGCAGGGCACACGGAGCGAGCGGTGTGGCTTGCAGAATGTGCGGGGCACACAGAGAGGAGCGGAGCGGCCACAAGCAAGTGCGGCCCACACGGGAGTGGCACAGAGTGCGCGGCGGAGGCGGCGCGGGTCCTGCCGAGGACCAGCGGGGTGCGATACGAAGAACCTAAATAAACGACAACGGAGACCATGAGAGCCTGACAGAGTCGTTTATTGCACATCTATCAACCAGTCATCTCAGTTACGACACCTGGGTCTGTCCCGTGACGTCTTACCAGCAGCGAGCCTTCCACACTTCATTGTGACGGACCTGAGGTGCACCTAGCCTGGACAAGCGCCGTGGCGGCTGTTGTTGATGGTTACGCGGCTGTGGACAGCGGTAGTGAAGCGGTTAGTGCGCTGCGCCTACGAACCTAGCGAGTTTGATTCCCGCTCACGGTCAACACCGGTGACGATTATCGAAACCCGTCCCGGACTACCTCATCGAGGTCAACTCAGCCTTCATTTTTGATTTCCTAAATGTATTTATTTAATTTGGTAAGGCCCCCTGAGCTATATAACTCTTTCAGTGTGGTGTTTTAACAACGTAACACCTGTTTTGTTGCCAGATAAAAGGGGAAACCCTATTCTCATATTTTGGTACTGGCAAAGGAGGTCCCATGATATATAACTCTTGTTCAGAAGCGACCTGGCCACAAATGACAGGTCAACGAAGTGGCTCATCATCACGTGGAAATGAACAGCAGCCAAATACTCTAAATGCGTGACGTTGATTCTAAATGTGGAGGTAAAAAAACGGAGGACCCGGAGAAAACTCCACGCGACCATGGGGAAAGAGAGAGACACGCAAACTTCAAATATACAGCAGGTGTCAGGGCCAGGATCGAACCCACGACCTCCTTGCATACCAGGCAAGGTAGTTAACATCTAGCCACTGCGGCGGCCTAAAAATTAATTCCAGTTGCTGGCCACACTCATCCCTCGTGTGCCATGCCGTGCCTTTCGTAGGTACTGTTACTCTTTTTTTTCCAGTTTCATTTATTTGGTATAGCCCTGTGAGTCATTCGGCTCTTGAATCGGGTGCAAGCGCAACAAACAAAAACATGAACAAGAAAATATCTTAAAGTGACTATGCGCAAACAGAAAAATCCAGGAAAAAACAGCAAAATCTTCCAGAAAAAGCACCATACACCAACGCTGTGTGCAAAAATCCCAGTGGGATGCGAGTCAAACAACAACCATAATACAACTTTGATTAAAGCCATCAGTCTAACTCCGAACTACAACAAACAAACATGGCCAAACCAAAAAACGTTTCGAAATCACCAAAATAAAGCCTTAAAAGCAATGTAACAGTGATCATAGAAACTGTGACCGAAATTTCACAATAAACGACAAACAACATGGACCACCAAACCCTGTAGCCATAGCTGGCTGCATGAGTCACTCGCTAGCAGCACTTGCCCCAACAGTCGGTTAGAGATTCGTCTCTGTTGGTGATGGCTGGTGGTGGTGGTGGTGTTGGTGGGGGTTGTGTGACACCTTGTGAGTCTGGGGCCACTGAGAACCTCAGCCTCCCGCCACCTCGTCCTGCGCGTGGCCTTCATGACGAGCGACCAGGTCGACACAATAACTTAGCAGACAAATGCCTCCTTCTCACACGTCTTTTTAAGCGGCGTACAAACATTAAGTCACGTATCATTTTCTTCTGGTGCCGTCCATAAATGACGTCACGCACCTGGGGGGGGGGGGGTCGCACATTTGTGCCGACGTGAGGCGAGGGGGGGTGAGAAATGTGACGTTAAATCAAAATGCGCAACTTTAAATAAATATAGACAACACGTTCTACTTAATTAAATAGACTTTTTAATAAATGTTTATCCTACAACATCAGAGTGCAGCGCCACATTAAATACGCACTACAATGACAATCGTTTAAAGCGGTTTGAAGAATGTTTTATATTCTTTTGGGGGGGGGGGG
>JAAXLI020001209.1:331579-341855 GCA_014621495.2 Entosphenus tridentatus | reverse complement strand
GGGGGGGGTGAGAAATGTGACATCACATCAAAATGCGCAACTTTAAATAAATACAGACAACACGTTCTACTTAATTAAATAGACTTTTTAATAAATGTTTTCTCCAACATCAGAGTGCAGCGCCACATTAAATACGCACTACAATGACAATAGTTTAAAGCGATCTGAAGCATGCCATATTTTTATTTGGGGGGAGCAGAGCTTTGTGACATCATATTTGAGGGGGGGTCTGACTTTTTGTGACGCCGTGTGACGAAGGGGGGGGGGGTCAAAAATCGCGTGACGTCATTTATGGACGGCCCCTTAGAGAGAAAGAGAGCGAGGGAGGAGAACGACGCAGAGGTGCTGGCTGTATGAGATGAAATCACGGACCCCCAGGGAAGGCCACCGGGTCCCACACCCTGCTCTGTGAGAGGCGCCACGGTGGCTAGGAGACGTTAACTACCTCGCCAGGTATACAGGAGGTCGTGGGTTCGATCCCGAGATGGTAACTACCTCGCCAGGTATACAGGAGGTCGTGGGTACAATCCTAACCCTGACGACGCCTGTTGTATATTTAGAGTTTGCCAATCTATCTCATCATTATCACGGTGGCTAGGAGACGTTAACTACCTCGCTAGGTATACAGGAGGTCGTGGGTACGATCCTAACCCTGACGACGCCTGTTGTATATTTAGAGTTTGCCAATCTATCTCATCATCACGGTGGCTAGGAGACGTTAACTACCTCGCCAGGTATACAGGAGGTCGTGGGTACAATCCTAACCCTGACGACGCCTGTTGTATATTTAGAGTTTGCGTGTCTCTCTCTCTCTCTCCGTGGTCGTGTGGATTCTTCTCCGGGTCTTTTCCCTCCACGTTTATAATCGACACCACACCTTCATAGAGTATCCTGGCTGCTGCTTACACATTTACACGCAACGATGAAGGGCCACCGTCGTTGAGCTATCATTTGTGATGGCGAGGTCACTTCTGATCAAAAGCGCTCCACAGCTCGGCGGGAGCCTTACCTGGTAACGTCACACGAATCATCGCTGAGTAAACCAATTACGCAACAGGGAATCGCTCGAACAGCGGAAAACATTGCGACCCCTTACTGCGACAACGGAGCCAGAACTCTTACTGAGAATGAGTCCTGAGATTGAGCGAGGCCTCCTGGGCATAGCACCAGCGGGCTCGTCACAATGCCACGCTTCCTCCGCCCGGTTGCCACGCGCATCTCATCCAGACCGCCTTTGTATCCCCTCCCCCCTGCGCTGATGTTTTACACCACGCGGCCCCACGCGCTCCATCGAATCAGAGTCAAACGGCACTCGTCCCACTGGTATAAATAAATATATACATACATTTTTTAAATAATTTGTTAGTATGACTTTCTGCTCTAAACCCTAACAGCCATCCAGCACGTGTTAATGTCATCTGTGTGCAAATCGCGTGATGGAATTCACGGTCAAGCAGCAGTCGGGGAGATTAATGATCCAGAACTCGCCACATCCAGTCGCTCACCCAGCGGCCAGTCACCTCCTTGTCACTCGTGTATCGCTGCTACGACTGCCGTGGTTACTGTGCCCATGACCTTCACGCACCGATCCGTCCACCCATATTGAGGACTCGGTCAACCAGACGCCGTTTCGTCTCATCCACCACCACCACAACCGCACTGCAAGTCACAACAACCCACCCACTCACCCACTCACTCACCCACCCACTCACCCACTCACTCACACACTCACCCACGCACCCACTCACCCACACACTCACACACCTCACTGCAGGTCACAAAAACCCATTCACTCACCCATTCACTCACCCACTCACTCACTCACCATCTCACTCCCTCACCCACTCACTCACCCACACAATCACTCACCCACCCACTCATTCATATACCACACTGCAGGTCACGACAACTCACTCACATACTCACTCACCACCCTGACTCACCCACTCACTCACCACATTTACCCATTCACTCACCACACTGCAGGTTACAACAACTCACTCACCACACTCAATCACTCACCACACTCACCCATTCACTCACCAACACTCCAGGTCACAACAAATCACTCACTCACCACTCTGACTCACCCACTCACTCCCCACACTCACTCACTCACCCACTCACCACCCTGACTCACTCACTCACCACACTCACCCATTCACTTCACCAACACTGCCGGTCAGCTCACTTCTCTTTATTGAATTGTCCACGGCACTGCCTCTGCTCTGGAATTCCCTCTTTGCGTCATCACCGCATCTCTCCCCCCCTCCACCACCCCAGGCTCTTACAATAAATAACCTCGCTTCATTCAACAGACATGCCTGTTACGACTCTGACGGACGATTGACGTTTTGGGAACTTTTTGAGCCTGTGCTCGTAAACTGGGTTTAGTTTGAGTTTGTTGTTCTCCCCCCCACCACTACACCTGCGCTTAGCACGGTTGGCTACGTACGGTGTGAAATTTTTTTAACATATACACATACATATATCTTCATACAGGAACCCATAGACTCACACAGAGACACATAGACTCACACAGAGACCCATAGACTCACACAGAGACCCATAGACTCACACAGAGACCCATAGGCTCACACAGAGAGCCATAGACTCACAGAGAGACGCATGGACTCACACAGATACCCATAGACTCACACAGAGACTCATAGACTCATAGAGAGACGCATGAACTCACAGAGAAACGCATAGACTCATACAGATACCCATAGACTCACACAGAGACTCATAGACTCACACAGAGAGCCATAGACTCACACAGATAAACACAGACTCACACAGAAACCCATAGACTCACACAAATACCCATAGTTTGTTGTTCTTCACCTCGCACCTACAATTAGCACGGCTGGCTACGTACGGTACGAAATAAGTTCAACATACATACACTACACTACTATACAATACTATCCACTACACTATACACTACCCTACTATACACTACACCACTGCAGTCAATTGACAATCTATTTCTATAGAACTGCTTTTTGTGTTTAGTTTGTTGTCCTTCCCCTGCACCTCCGATTAGCGCGGTTGGCTACGTACAGACGTTCAACATACCTACATACGCACGCACATACGCATTTACAAAAAGTAATACCGTGCTCCAGTGATGTGTGAAATTTGATTGCACTTTTACCCATCGTGGCGTGTGCTTAGTTGTGTCATGCGGGGCCACGTGTTGTTCACACGGAGCAGTGGCGCATTGGTTAGCGACACTGCGCTTCAGACACAGGTGACCCGAGTTCAATTCGTCCGCTCACAACCAATGCCGGATAATCGTAGCAGCAAAAGTAGCTACATGTGTAGTAGCTACATGTGTAGTAGGTACATATGCTACGGGCCCCGCACTTTCAAGGGCCCCGCGCTAAATGCTTTCAAGCTATCACTTCCGTACTTTTTGGTTCTTTCGGTAAAGTCACGTAGGTATAAAATAAATAAAAACAATTCCGGTTCAGTGATTCTGCACTTGCTCTATTACTATAGTACTATAATGCCTTCAACTTTTATGAACGACTGGGTGTTTAAGGTTAGAGATTTGTCTTATTATCTGGCTGTATAGCAAATGAAAAAATACAATTACTTTACTCTGCAAGTTAAAAATGTATGTGTTTTTATATTTATGTTTATTTAAATTTTATTTAGGGCCCCTTTATAACATATGCTACAGGCCCCGCACTAGCTTAATCCGGCACTGCTCACAACCAATACGCGAATGGCAGTGAATGTCTGAGCAGGTCACGTGCCTTCCTTAGATCGACTCACACCCTTAAATGAGGACCGTACCTGGCACGGTCTGTGTGAAAAGAAAAGGAAAACATGAGCACTGGGGAGAGATAAAGGCGGCAGGCCACGGTGTTATTGCGTCCACCCGCCACCTTCACCATCGGTTGTTCGTGAGCAGCGTGGACTCTGAACGGGCCTGGCGTGCCTCGAGTTATCTGAGCTGTATTTGCGTAAAGTCCTGGGTTTATTCTGGGTTCAAGGGTCAACAAAAACACAGACAAAGATTTCCCGTGTAGCCTGTAACAGACTGTTGGGGCAAGGGCTCTTAGCGAGCACCTATGAAGGCCGGCACGGCACACTAGGGGGTGGGTGGCCAGCGCCACGCCTGACCGCCTTTGTCTCCCCAGTGGCACGTTGAAATACGGTGTTTTTTCTGGAAGACTTTGCTGTTTTTTCCAGGATTTTTCTGTTGCGTGTAGTCACCCAAGTCAAGAGCCGCATGGCTCACAGGGTTATACCTAATGAATGAAACTGAAACTGTTTACACACGGCACCAGGTACTAATTTGAGGTTGAGCCGACCTAGGGGAGGCCCACAACCAACACACGCATACACAAACGCACACCTGCCCCCTCTAGAAACGGGAGTCAATTTCCCACTGGAGCCCATGACATTACCAAGCGCTCGCGGTTCGAGCTTTCACGGCCGCCCCGGTTAATGCTGCGGGTGTATTCAACCGCTAAATATACAAATGACGCACCGTCCGCTGGCTTCAGTGGGTCCGTGAGTGGATGGGTGGGCGAGTCGAACGAGTGGGTGAGTGAACGAGCGAGTGTGAGCGAATTAATGATTAGCTTCGAGTGGCCGCAGATGTAGGGCCGACGAAATTATTGCGACAACAATTGTCAACACATTTAACTTTGACAGCGTCGGTGTGCGCGAGCGACGTCGCGTGCACAGAAAATGCTGACAAACAAGACCGGCAGGCCATTGAGCTGCATTGTTCGACACGCGCGCATCCATTGTGTAAGGCGCCGGTTAGGGGAGCGGTGGCGCAGTGGTTAGCGCAGCAGCTCGCTAACCAACCCGTATAAAGACCCGAATTCAATTCCCCGCACACGCCCAACAATCAATCGGTTGACAGCGAATGTCTAAATCGGTCGTTGGCGGCCTCCGCTTAGCTCGACTCGGCCTGAAAGGGGCCGTCCATAAATGACGTCACGCACCGGGGGGGGGGGGGTCAGATATTTGTGACGATGTGTGAAGTGGGGGGGCGCCCTGAGAAATGTGACGTCACATCAAAATGCGCAACTTTAAATAAATATAGAATTGTTATAACAACACATCAGAGTGCAGCGCCACCATTAAATACTCACTACAATGACAATAGTTTAAAGCGATTTCAAGCATGTTTTATTTTCAAAATGGAAATATGGTTTTGGGGGGGGGGCAGAGCTTTGTGACGTCATATTTGAGGGGGGGTCTGACTTTTTGTGACGCCGCGTGACGAGGAGGGGGGGGCAAAAATCGTCCAAAATCGCGTGACGTCATTTATGGACGGCCCCAAATGAGTAACTGGTGCGGTGTGTGCGTGTCTGCGTGTGTCTGCGCGTGCGCGCGCGCGGCTGTCGTCATGACAACCGCTCTGCGTGACTGTGGCCCAGCCCAGCAGCACAGCACGCGGCCAGGTCAAACAGTCGCCTCTTGATGACCTGCCACGGAGCCATCGGTTGTTGCGCTCACCTGGTGGCATCAACTCAATTGCCTCACACGGCCACGTGGGCGAAGCCGGTTGCGGGTAGCGCTACGTGGAGCGGTTAGCGCTACGCGGAGCGGTTAGCGATACGCGGAGCGGTTAGCGATACGCGGAGCGGTTAGCGATACGCGGAGCGGTTAGCGATACGCTGCGCTACGAACCTGGCGACACCCTGGTTCGATTCTAGCTCACGGTCAACACCAGCGACGATTATCTGAACCGGTCCTAGGCCTGCCCCTAGGTCGACCCAGCCTTAAATGAGTACGTGATGCGATGTGAAAACATCGCCATTGGGGAGACAGAGACGGCCGGGCGTGGTGCTGGCCACCCACCCCTTCATGTGCCGTGCCGTCCTTCATAGGTGCTCGCTAACAGCACTTGCCCCCACAGTCTGTTAAGGCTACACGGGGGGATCTTTGTCTTTGTTTATAGTTGTGGGCTAGCGGTGGCTGGCGCAGTGGTTGGCACTTACACTGCGCGAAGAACCTGGTGATCCGAGTTCGATTCCGGCTCACGACCAATACATCGGCAGCGAATATTTAAGCCCGTCATTGACGGTACGATGCGGGGTTACCCGCGGTATGTGTGGCACGAACGGCTCAGACAGGCAGCAGCAGGAGCAGACTGTGCGTGAGAGCGGCCGGGAGGTCCGTTGACTCTCAACGCGGTGTCACGCAGCTCCACGCACAGATAACATCTCTGTATGACAGGAATGATGTTCAGGAGCTTTGATGCCAATGTCGAGGACTGCTGCTGGCCACTGCTGCTGGCCACAACGAGTGCAGCGAGAGAGAGTTCCTGTCGTTTTGCTCTTCCTCCCATCAGATGCCGACCGATACTGAATTTCTGGTTTCGACCGAAATCAAAACCAGACCGAAAGTTAACTTTTTGGCTTTGGCCGAAACATAAAATATGCCGAAAGAGGCCATTTGCCAACTTTCGGCGCCGAAACCGAATTTCGGTCGGCCTCTACCTCCCACAGTGGTTTACCACAAGATCCATAGTAACACATTGTCCTGCGGAGGCAGCTGGTAGGAACGTTGGGTTGCTCGGTCAATTGCCAGGGTCAACGGCGGCGTGGTGTATTCCGCAAATATGCCCGACTGTGAGGGCGGGCACAAGCCGGCGTGAGTAGGTTAAACGTTGAGTTTTATAAGGGCACCACGGGGTGACCAGCCCCTCCCCACCCAGCCCCACCCCTCCCACCCCCCACCCAGCCCCACCCTCCCCACCCAGCCCCTCCCCACCCAGCCCCTCCCTGCACGACGGACACAATAATCCCCTGTGGGCTGGTGTAACCAGGAGGTTCCTACCAGTACCACTCTTGTCCGCAGTAAACCATTACGGTGTGGTGACATGTTAATTATAAAGTCGTACGAATGGTTAACCTCGCTAATGTGCTGACCAACCTAAGTGGCTGTGCAATGACCAGGAAACGATCAATGCAGAAATTTAAGAACGTGGAGGCTCTCGCGACCCGGTGCTTTTTCGACTCGCAAATTATTTGGGGGGTTTTAGTGAAATGAAACGCGCGTCGTCCACCAGCGCTTCTCATTAGCCACGACACAACTGGACTCGTCCGCCTAAGTAGGCAATATACCTTCACAATCGACACGTCGAACGTACTCTTGTGGTTTCTGCACTCACTTCTAGGTGCTCCGATTGTGCTCCGATTGTGCATTTGCTCCATTGCTGTGCCGTCCTCTCTATCACTCCTCCCTGGCTCCTTACCTCTCATACCTATATGGCCTCTTGTTACAGCAGCAACTTCTGCCCACTTCAGCAATTGTTTCTTGCTGTGGTTGTCCCACCTGATGACGGACGCCTGTGTTGCGCCCAAAACGTCGTGATTTAATTTATTTTATTTTATACCTACGCGACTTTACCCAAAGGACCAAAGAGAATGTGCCGTCTGTAATTTGATCAGCGTTGACAACGTCTGTTGCTCGGGGTTACTCTTGTAGTCGCGACCTGTTGTGGTCTCCTTTGTCATATTTCATTAATGGTTTGAACGATGACAACAGCATCCAACAAAACTGGAACGAAACTATTGTTTTTAAACTTTGGGTCTTTCGGTAAAGTCACGTAGATAGGATATTTCATTGTATTTCTTTGAACGTATCTACGTGACTTTACCGAAAGACACAAATAATATGAATTCCTGCAGTCACGAAAGCTCTAAGTCAAGATTTTATTGGCACCAGGTAAGGCCCCCACTGAGCTATGTAGCTTTTTTTTCAGAAGCGACCTGGCGATCACAAATGATGGCTCAACGAAGTGGCTCATCATCATCACGTAGACATGTAAAGCAGCCAAATACTCTGAACGCGTGACGTTCATTCTAAATGTGGAGGAAAAAAACGGAGGACCCCGGAGAGAAATCCACGCAACCACGGGGAAAGAGAGACACGCAAACTCCAAATATACAGCAGCAGGCGTCAGGGTCGTGATCGAACCCACGACCTCCTGTATACCAGGCGAGGTAGTTAACATCTCCATGCCACCGTGATGATGATGAGAGAGAGATGCAAACTCCAAATATACAGCAGCAGGCGTCAAGGTCGTGATCGAACCCACGACCTTCTGTAAACCAGGCGAGGTAGTTAACATATTCTAGCCACCGTGATGATAATGAGAGAGAGAGACGCAAACTCCGAATATCAAGCAGCTGGTGTCAGGGTCGTGATCGAACCCACGACCTCCTGTATATCAGGCGAGGTAGTTAACACCTCGCTACCGTGGCACCCAACAAATAGAGGCAACGCAAGTTGAGGAATCGAGTACACACGACGATCCACCACTACCTCGGTTTTGATCTCGGAAGAAGCATGAGGATAGCTCGAGGAATGATGGGGCAGAGAAAAGCACCCCCCTCGCATACACCAGCAGCGACCCCCGCGACAGACGACAGAGCCCCCTACCCCCCCGGCGTTCCAAAGCAGACATTTGGCCGCATGAAGTTCAACCACGTGTTCACACATGGAGGACTTATCGTGGCCTCTAGATGCCTCACCTGTTTCAATTATGGATTTTGACGCCATCTGACCCCCCCCCCACGCACGTAACCCCCGCGTGTGACCCGCACACGTAACCCACACGTTTGTGACTCCCCCGCCGTGTGACCCCCACGTGTGTGGCCTCCACGTGTGTGACCTCCACGTTGAACGTGTCTCTCCCCCCCCCAACCTCCACCCAGGGCGACGAGGCGGAGGCCGTGAGCACGTGCCTCAAGTGCGAGATCTCGCTGTGCGCCACGCACGAGCGGCCGCACCGCGAGAGGGAGGCGTTCGCGAACCACCCGCTCGTGTCGCCCGCCACGCGCCTGCACGATGCGACATGCGCGCGCCACGGGCAGCCCATGCGGCGCTATTGCGCGCGCTCGCGCTCGTGCGTGTGCGCCGCGTGCGAGCGCGATGGCCGCGAGCACGCGGGCCACGAGCACGCGGACATCGCGAGCGCCAGCGGCGACGTGCGGGTGAGAGACGGAGGCGCTCGCGCGCTGTGTGTGCCGTTGCCCGTGTGCTGTGCCGTGTGTGTCGTGCCGTGTGTGCCGTGTGTGTCGTGTGCTGTGCCGTGTGCTGTGTGTGCCGTGTGCTGTGCCGTGTGCTGTGTGTGCCGTGTGCTGTATGTGCCGTGTGTCGTGCCGTGTGCCGTGCGTGTGCTGTGTGTGCCGTGTCGTGTGTCGTGCCGTGTGTGCCGCGTGTTGTGTATGCGCCGTGCGTGGGTGAGTGCGCGCAGTACTGGCCTCCAATTAGCACGGTTGGCTACGTAAGGTGCGAAGGAAGTTCAGCGTACACACCCGGGCACCCACCCCCTCGTGTGCCCTCCCGGTATTCATAGGCGCTGCTACTCGCTAACAGCACTTTCCCCAACAGTCTGTTAAGGCTACGTGGGGGATCTTTGTCTTTGTCCCTTATGAGGAGCGGGCGGTGCAGTGGTTAGCGCGCTGCGCTACGAACCCGGCGATCCGATTAATTGTTGATTCCTGCTCACGGCCACCCACACAAGTGACGATTGTCTGTACCGTTTCTGGGCCTCCCCGAGACCAACATTGTTATTATTACAATGATTATTATATTATAATCATAAGAATGTTGGAAATGTTGAAAAGCGTGTTGGTGGAACGGGAACACGCGCGCTGTGCGGGAAGTAACCTGCAGCGAAACGTCAGACAAAAAAATGTAAACATTCTTTTTCAACATTCCTTCCTGCTTGCTGATAAACAAAATCGTTCAGAGCGTTTTTGCCCACTTGACAACCTGATTTCATTCGACGTTTTTCGTGCAGTTGCGGAGGGTAATATCCATATATATTTAAAATAAGACGATATTACAACCTCCACTATCTGACCCAAAAGTAACTTAATTCTGAAGGAGGCTGAGTACGCGATTATATCACCCCCCCCCCACCCCGTTCCACTGCGCGTGAGCAATGGGGCGGCTTGCAGAGGGGAGTGGGGGAAGTCCACCGATAGCCATCGGAGGTGGCATCTCAAGTCAGTCGAGAAGCTGTCATCGTTTTAGTGGCTGCATAACGCAGAGTTCGAGGTCAAACTGATCCCTCCCCCCTCCCCTGCTCCCCCCCCCCGGCCGCGCCCGCCCCCCCCCCTCGCCTGCTCCCCCCTCTTCCCTCCCCTGTGCAGGTGGAGCTGACGGCGTTGCTGGAGCGGCTGGCGCTGAGGGAGCGGACTCTGAGCGCCGTCTCCGCGCAGCTGAGCGACTCTTCGCGGACATTGCAGGTAACCACTGCGGGGGGGCAATGGGGGGGGGGGGG
>JAAXLI020001209.1:201776-231579 GCA_014621495.2 Entosphenus tridentatus | reverse complement strand
TGAATGGCAATCGACTGAAAGCAACTCGGTAATGTTAATTGAATGAGTTGTTGGTGATGATGAAAATATGCACAATTAAGACATGTGACTTGGGTGTTTCTAATCGTTATTGCTGGTTCACTTATTATTACTGCACATTTTTATTGATCTTGTCCTGTTGTCTATATTCCTTCAAATCTTTGACTCTTAATATCTTAGGATCTACGACAATTCAAGATTTCACTTAAAAAAACCGGTCCGGGTCCTGCCGATCCTGGGCTGTTGGTGTTTTTTACTTAATTTTAATAATTCATACTCACATTCTGCCCCCACCCCCCATTTCAAAGCACAAATGTTCACGCACAGCTACTAGGGAAACGTCTTAACCAATCAGTGACTGTTGTTAGGGGGCCTCTGACCAATGAGGGGCATGCTTAGATGGCTGTTCGTCATGGCGCCAGAGCAGCGGCTGTGGTACCTTCTTAGCGTTGAACAAACAATTACTGCAATAATGTGTTATACAGGTAGGAACAACAGTTCTACACTGATTGGTTGAAGTGCGTCACGTGACCGCGAGCTTTCTGTCGTGCACGAATGCGCTGTCCAACCAAGTTCCTACCTTTGGTTCTTTCGGTAAAGTCACGTATAAAGATAACATAATAAATTAAATAATAGCATACGACGTTTCGATTGCAACACAAGCAATCATCATCAGGTATAAAAGAAAGAAATAGCAACAAAAATCTAACCAGAAAACTATAGACAGACATATAAGCAGACAGATATCACAAAGATACACAGAGAGAGGAGACGCATCGGCACAAAGCGAGAGATCGTCTCTGTGACGGGGCCTTAAATAGAGAGAGGGGGGGCGGGGTCGGAGAGAGGGAGGGGGCAGAGGAAAAATTAGCATGTCAATGAGTAGGGCGACGTGTGGTACGGTACGCTCTTATTTAATTTATTACTTTATCTTTATACGTGACTTTACCGAAAGAACCAAAGAGTAATTCCTGCAGTCACGAAAGCTCCAAATTAAGATTGAACCACTTCTACGGGGAAGTTTTAAGTTTATTTTCTCTCTCTCTCTGGGTTTTTTGTTTTCTCTCTCTCTGCCTTTGTCCTCTCTTTGGAATTTTGATACTTAAATTCTAACTTAGCAATCTTTGAAATACGTAATCGACCAGGCTATGCGTTAATTGTGTGTTGACCGACTCTCTGTGTTGCATTACATTACATTTCGATATTTTGCTAGGTTATTTAATTTTAGTGTGTCTTTCTCCCTTTCTCCTAATTTTCAAGCTTGCGTACCATACCACACGTCGCCCTACTCATTGACATGCACATTTTTCCTCTGCCCCCTCCCTCTCTCCGACCCCGCCCCCTCTCTATTTAAGGCCCCGTCACAGAGACGATCTCTCTCTTTGTGCCGATGCGTCTCCTCTCTCTGTGTATCTTTGTGATAGCTGTCTGCTTATATGTCTGTCTATAGTTTTCTGGTTAGATTTTTGTTGCTATTTCTTTCTTTTATACCTGATGATGATTGCTTGTGTTGCAATCGAAACGTCGTATGCTATTATTTAATTTATTCTTTTATCTTTATACGTGACTTTACCGAAAGAACCAAGAGTAATTCCTGCAGTCACGAAAGCTCCAAATTGAGATTCAAGTTCCTACCTGCCCACTCCGAAGGAACGTGTTTGCTAAAATAATGACATAGCTATAATAGTAATACATCGTATTATCATTTGCTTTATCACGCCCGTTCCGACGCACTGAGGGGACTAGGATGCACTCGAGGTGGGCAGATGTTAAATGTTAAAATGTTTATTGTTTAATGTTTGTTAAAATGTTGTTAGATATGATAAGCAGCTGTAATAATTTCGATTTTGGCGGACTTGGTGCTGAGATTGCGCTGCGGTGTTGTGACCTGGAGGGTGTTTCTGATCGCTATTGCAGATATGCAATTTCCCTTCTGAAGAATACTTTGAAATAAAGTTTTGCCATTTCACAAACCCCCTGGTGCTCCACTGTGGAGTCACCCACTTCTCCGGAGGATGGATCACAACGCAGAGTCCCTACTCATCGTCTCAGAAGTTTTATTATTCTGAGTGCTATTGCAGCTGGCCTGTCCCCCTCGCAAGGATTCACAATGAGAAGAGAGGGTGCAGGGTGGACCGGCTATAGTGGCATAATAGGGGGGCACAGCTGGTGCATCTGCCAGTCATCTCAGTCAAACCATGGCACCTGAGTCTGCCCTGTGACCTGTTGGCAAGTCTTCGACACTCATGTGCACTTAAAGTAAACCTGGCCTGGCACAGGCGTTGTGGTGACGTCACCGTCACTTAGTGGCGAATGGCGCGCATACTCGTGTATGCAATTGTGAGTACTCATTCCGCCCCTTCCGACAAGCAATTAGGACTCAAGGAAAGTAAAAATATTAGATTTTTTTTACAAACGGAACCCGTTCATAAGCCGGACAGCTCGAATTGAGTACCGTATTTTGCATTTGGTAGTGTGGCGCTTTTGGTTCTAGCCTACTTCAAGGCTCAACTTTATTTCCCCCACTATTATTTTTTTGGTCAGCCAAGTCACGCTCGTGTATAGTGTGGGTCGAGTCTAATGAGTAATGGATATCAAAACTAAGGCAATTTCAGAGGGTTGGTTCATCTTCAATTTGTAGACAAGCTCCCTCTGCCTGCTTTCACACCATAGCGTATATCTGCACCACACGGTAAGCTTACACGATACCCCAGGATGACCCCTTTGTCCCCACACTCACACATGAGGCTACACGTTCCCGAACACACACCCTTAAGGCACGTTTATCCTTTTCTGGCATTTACCACCCACTTTTGGGCTACATTTACAAGAAAGCAAATTTCGAGGTGACGCTCGACATTGCTAACCAAGAGAGCCGGCGCCTGCTGGCTCCTCTCCACATGATAATCTTTCTATGATCCACCAATCCTGCTTTGAAATTTCTGGATTACAGGTATGTGCCACCGCGCCAGGAAATATTCTATCTCAGAATGACCACTTTTCGTCGTTTATTACAGCAACAATGGAAGGTCAAGAGGTGGCAAAGTGGCAGGAACAAGACTATACCACAGACTTCAACCCACGCCTTTACCTGGATATGTACTACAGCACACCACCAGAGAACTTAGCAGAAGGAGACACCTTACCACATGTCTTGCAGTTCCTACACTCAACGTTCAGCAAAGGTTCAAGTTCAAGTTAATTTATTAAGTATAGCCCTGTGAGCCATTCGGCTCTTGAATCGGGTGCAACCGCAACACCCGATTCGTTTCTGAGTTACATTCACTAACACAGCCACCATTAGCTGTGTTAGTAAATGGCGGCTTGCCATTCTTTTCCACCTCCATGTGGCGATGGCTCTTTCCTAGCTCTCTCTGAGCTTACATTTACAAGCATCTCTAAACCATTGTAAACAGCTCTTTGATTGGGGTAGACCTTCTGCCGGGTATGGAGACCTCTCCTACATTAACATTAGCTGCCCCTACCATCTCTAAACCGTTATAAACAGCCTGCCTCAACAGCTTTTCCCATTTTTTCACCTGATGACGATTGCTTGTGTTGCGATCGAAACGTAATATTGTTATTATTTTCATTATTTTTCTATCTACGTGGTTTACCAAAAGACCCAAAGAATATGAATTCCTGCAGTCACGAAATCTTTAAGTCAAGAATATATAAAGATGTTGATTCTGATATGATAACGGGCTTTATTTTTAAAATTGTATTAACCAACGTCAATTATTGTGTAGGGGTTATTACAGGGAGGAGTGCGAAAAAGAAACACAAGTGTGTCGCCACCCGAGTACGGGTGGTTACATCCACGTCCGCATCCGTTGAGCCTGAGGGGCCAGGGTGGCTCTGGGATCCCCCATAACTCCACCCCTCGTAAGGGAGGGCTATATAAGGTGGGGATCCACAGAGCTCGGGGAGTTGAAGAGAAGCTGACCAGCGAAGATTGAAGAGCTGCAGAATAGGCCCTGGGACTCCCCAGTCTCGCTGCCCTTGTAAGGGCCGAGCTGGGTAAGCCAGCGGCGCGGCCCCGAGAGCCTCCGGGACCTCTGCTCTTATAAGAGCAGGGTCGGGTGAGCTGGGTGCCGGTATCCGTGCTGTACCAGAGCCGGATGAGATAGCCTCCCCTAGAGCCCTAGTTGGAGGACTGGGAATAGGGCAGGGAATTAGTGACAGGGGTGATCCCAGTTAGTCCGGGTGAAGGGGCCGTAACCCCTTCAAGTATTGTACAGTCCGCCCTTGTGTTAAATAAAAGTGTGTGCCTCTACTCCGTCGTCCGTGTGCCTGCAAGTCACTACAATTGTAATATAATTTACCCATACGGTCATTGACTTTACAGAGCTACTTCTGAGCTCACTTCAATGGCCCCTCGTGCAATGATGGCGAGTCCGCCGTTTTCATTTTTTCCAGGTGAGTTGTCAGGCCAGCGCCTCCTAGACATTGGTTCAGGCCCGACCATCTACCAGGTGCTGAGTGCGTGTGACAGATTTTCCGAGATCTACCTCTCCGAATTCGTGAAGGGCAACCGAGAAGAGCTCCAAACCTGGCTCAACCGCTCCCCCGGTGCCTTCGACTGGACGAGCATCATCCAGTTTGTGTGCCGCCTCGAGGGACACAGTCGGTAAATTAACTTTTGTTTCATCGATACTCATTGGCAGAGTGCGACCGATTGCCAGATTTTTGGATCCGATACCAATTTTGGAGAATCCTAGTCCATCGATTGCCAATATATCGACCTATATTTTGTTAACAAATAAAAAAAATTCAAATAAATTTGAAAAAATTACTTTCTATTAAACTTTCAATATTTGAGAATATTTTACTTAAATTATACTATGAACGAGCAAACAAATACGTAAAAATACACATCAATAACTATGTCATAGATTGAGCATAAACATTCGTTAAAAAAACACTTGCCAATTGAACTTAAGCCATTTTGGCAGTCTGGCAATGCTCAAACATCACAGTTCAGCGTTTTACTTCTGCCACTTAAGCAGAAGCGGATTGTAGTGAAGAAAACACAGCTTTTCTGCAGTTTCACCACCTGAGGGACCGTGATTCTATCGTCATCATAAACATATTAAAGCTCCCTTGACCGGATATTTTAGCAAATACCAAGTACAACTGCCAAACATACATTTAGAGGATCCAGAATCTATTTTTTTGGTTCATTAATCATGCATAAAAAAGTTATCTTTTCGCACTGCATGCAGCCAACTGTGAGAATCGGAGCAAAACCTCAATACTGATCTATAACTGTTATTTTTCCATATTTTTACATCAGATTGTTAGGGTTTCTCATCCTACACACGTTATTTTACTTTATCTGGTGTTCTCAACACCTATCAATTTTTTTTCTTACTCAAGGTCACTGACTAAATTTTCCCTGGCTCCATTTCTCCTCTTTTTCCACACCGACTTAATTTTTTATCAGGCCTAGCTCTTCCACCTTTCTCCTCATTGGTCTTCCCCTGCACCTCTGACTAGCACGGTTAGCAACGACAGTTGCGATATAACTTCTACATACATACATACATACCCTTGTCCCCTCCAAATGATATATTGCAAAGCAACCTGGCCCTTTCCACATCTAGTTCCTTACATTATATATTATAATACACTCTATTCCGACAATCACATGAACAGATTTATATCAAAATCAGGGACAAAATAAGCGGGATAAAGGTTGCATGCCAAAGTGATACCGAAAAGCAGCATTCTGGACTATTCTGGCTGAAAATGAATACACATAGCTCCAGAAAAGCAAGCTGGGTATAACAAGGTTGTGCTTGTGTGTATGCAGCAACCTTGAGAAGGCAGAGCATCTGCGCTCCACCGTGCAGGCTGTCCTGCCTTGCGATGTCCTCCAGAACGACCTCCTGCTCGGGTGAGCTCTTACAAAATCAACACTTCATGCAAGAACATAAAAGCAGTCTAGCAGACTCATTGTTTATTGAGATTATTTTGTTGCTTTACATTTCCACGTGATAAGCATCTTTGTTCAGCTTTTATTTTTTCAATGCACACACCTTTATTTGCACTCAAGTAGAACATTTATTATTTTCACCATCCACAACCAGCAGGTCGTAGGAAGGCCCTCATCCAGCAGTGGATTGACAAAATGTATCTATGCTCCTCCGGCCATTTTATGGCGCTCGTCTCCACCACATTCACATGGCAGGGACCATCTTTAACAACCACTGACGACTTCACACAAAATGGTACCTATTTTATAACACCTGTAGAGATGACAATTATGCTCTTTGTTTTTTGCGGTAAAGTCACGTAGGTAAAAAAAAATATTAATTAAATCACGACGTTTCGGGCGCAACACAAGCGTCCTTCTTCAGGAGGGGACAACTTAGCGAAAGCACACCGCTTAAGTGACTTAACCGAACAAAACAAAGAGTATGAATCCTTGCAGTCACCAAAACTTCAAATCTTTAAAGAATGATAATTATGACTTGCCTATGTGAACCCTTGACCCTAAAATAAATGAAAGCATGCGCATTGATATACAACAGTCTAAGTTATGAATAATGGCTATTACAATTAGAATAACGATCACCCGATTACCAAGTAGCAAAATTACATTTAGAAAAACACGATACGTATAAGGCGTTTAATGGTCGTATTTGCGATCATTTAAGTACTATATGAAAGATGGTAAGACACACCGACTGTAATGGTATAATAATGCTCGCATATGCACAACGGTGCATATCGTGACACAGTGTTTAAAATGCACAGATTTAGAACTTTAATTTATACCATTTATATCGACAATCATAATGAGAACATTTTGGCGATCAAAATAGGGATAGCATTATGGAATTTAATTGTAAATCATGATCACGGTCCTCACCTGCTCGTTCAACTCAACTTGTGCATAACCATATTGTGCTGAGCTCGTCGGAACGGGGTGACAACGCAAACAAAAAAGCTATTAATTAATATTATAACTATGTAATTATTTTAACAATAGCAATAATAGTAATTATGGATGTAATTATTGGTCTCGCACTAAGAAGGAACCAAAGGGCCACTCCGGCGCCATGACGAGCAGCGATATAAATCTGCCTTTCATTGGACATCGGCTTACCAAACAGCCGTTGTAATTGGACAAGACATTTCCATGTGTAGCTGGGCTCGACCATTCGTGATTTGAAACGTGTGGGGAGGGGGCAGAATGTAGGAATATTATATATTAAAATTAACTCAAAAACACGTAGGCGCAGGATTGGCGGGACATCCTTTGCCGTCTCCCTTCCACAGAAAATTACCGTCTGGGGCAACAGGACGCTGAAACGTGGGGAAGAGAAATAGCATGGCCCACCTGGAAAAAGCAGGTATAGAGAGTTGGAGATCTCTTGGATAAGAAGGGTCATGTGCTGTCGTTCAGGTGTAAACCAAATTTAAAATCTCACGTCTCCATTTCTTTAAATATCTACAGATCAGAGACACCATAACAAAATCCCACTACCAAAAATCTGGAAGGACCCCGCCCCGCAAACCTTATCACTGGCTGCAAGATCTAAGATCGAAAAATACACTCTCAGAGGCTTACCATTTGCTGGGCAGGGTGTGAGTGTTGCTAATCTTTTTACTGGTAGGAACCTCCTGGTTACACCAGCCCACAGGGGATTTTTGTGTCCGTCCGTCGTGCATTAAAAAATGGGAGGGGTGGGGCTGGGTGGAGAGGGGAGGGGCTGGGTGGTGAGGGTGGGGAGGGGCTCGGTGGGGAGGGGAGGGTGAGGAGGGGCTGGGTGGGACTGGGTGGGGGGTGGGAGGGTGGAGCTGGGTGGGGAGGGGCTTGTCACCCCGTGGTGCCCTTATAAAACTCAACGTTTAACCTACTCACGTCGACTTGTGCCCGCCCTCACAGTCGGCCATATTTGCGGAATACACCACGCCGCCGTTGACCCTGACCATTGACCGAGCAACCCAACGTTCCTACCAGCTCCCTCCGCAGGAATGTGTTTTTTTATTAGAGAGGGGAGTTCATGTTTATTTTCTCTCCCATGCAATTCCCTCAATATTTTTCATAGGGCACCAATGCGGATTTTTTAACGTGCTTTAATGGCGACAGAAAGGACAATAACTTGATCCAGAAAACAATCTTAACAAGATTTGGAATTTTTAACTATGAGTTGATTCATTATGCACTATTGAAACACTATGCAGAAGGATGTGAACCAACTGTGGTGGATAATAATTAATTTAAAACCAAATACAACCAATTCTTCAAAACTCTCGACAACAGTAACAGCACACATTTGAATTACCCTGTAGTTCACCCGCTTAACAAAGTGCCCCCGCATTTTGACAATCACAAAACACTGCGGCGACAAAACAGATAGAGAACACCGCAACGACCGTTCACGCCAACCATTACACAAGCTCCACTCTCGGATGATGAGGCAAAGTAGCAGAAGCCCCAGGGTATGAAATGGCAGTCTCAGGACTTGATTGGCGCTATCAATAGCGCTCTGAGTGACTCAATTCAGTGGCAGTCCCTGCTTGCACTCACAACAGCACTCGCAGTGACTCCGTGCACCAGCAGCCCTGGGCACCGGCGCATCGACAACTGCAGCAGCACCCATAATGACCCATCGCAAAAACAGTCACGGTCACTGGGTCGCCGTGTGACAGCAGCTTCTCGCAACAGCCAGGCCGCGGCGAACACCGACCGCCCGGGCCCCAGTGAACGCCCTGGTACACGGGTAACGCTCACTTCAATACACACATTTGGTCCTGCCCTCACAGCCTCTGTCAATCAACTTGGCTCATGCAGCACCTCCCCATTATTACATAAGCCCTTGAATTTTTGTTGACCTCACTTTCCACCAATCACACACCGCCTCGTCAACTAATCCTCTCACATCAGGTTAACCGGCCTGCCCTAACTGTCCAACTCATGTCTCATCCCCGGACCAGAAAAGACTCTGGCGCCTCGGCTTCCGGAGATGAAGGGGGGTTTGGGGGATTTTCCACCCCCATAACCGGCCACCCCAACTGACCCCAGGGCGACGGCATTTGTCCACACCGTTACACAGGGAAGGTACTGGAACCAGATCAGCAACCAGGAAGCTTTGGAACAGAAGCGTTCCCCAAGAGATCCCACGCAGAAATGGTGCCAAATCTGACAAGCTCTGACATCCGGCCCAATGCATGGCACATACATGACAAACGAAATAAGGGAAAAATTCATGGCGACCCCTCCTGGCTGTCCAAGATGCACGCCAGGCACAACCCAAACCTACTTGGATGTGTTCTGGTCATGCCCGTTCATCGAAAAAACATACCCGAAGGTCTTGGCCGCCTTTTAATGATGTATGCAGCACCAATCTCTCTCCCATCAATTGAAACTGCCCTGGTGGGGCTAAAAAACGGGTACCCTTTCAAAACAACAATATGCCATACTCCAAACTTTCAACATCATAGCCAAGAAAACCATATTGCCTAGCTGGAAAGACCATGAACCCAATTCATGTGGACAATGATGCAACGCTCTGCTTGCCAACGCGGGCCTACCGAACACCTGTCCCACACACTTAAAGGGGAAACAAATGGAATTTGATACCAGGTGGTCTCCCTTCCTACAGAGTTTAAATTTAGAGGAATTGTGGAGAGAGCTGGGATAATAGAGTGGGCAAGAGAGGAAGGGAGGGCCAGAATCCCCCCCCCCCCCCACCTTGTCAGCTAAGGGGAGATGGACCCAGAATTGAGGAGAGGCTGTCACTACCACACACAAAGCTGCGTGTATATTTTTATGATACAGTGAGGGGAAAAAAGTATTTGATCCCCTGCTGATTTTGTACATTTGCCTACTGACAAAGAAATGATCAGTCTATAATTTTAATGGTAGGTTTATTTGAACAGTGAGAGACAGAATAACAATAACAAAATCCATAAAAACGCATGTCCAAATTGTTATAAATTGATTTGCATTTTAATGAGGGAAATACGTTTTTGACCCCCTCTCAATCAGAAAAATTCTGGCTCCCAGGTGTCTTAAAGGGAGTGCTCCTAATCTCAGCTTGTTACCTGTATAAAAGACACCTCTTCACAGAAGCAATCAATCCATCAGATTCCAAACTCTCCACCATGGCCAAGACCAAAGAGCTATCCAAGGATGTCAGGGACAAGATTGTACACCTACACAAGGTTGGAATGGGCTACAAGACCATCGCCAAGCAGCTTGGTGAGAAGGTGATAACAGTTGGTGCGATTATTCGCAAATGGAAGAAACACAAAAGAACTGTCAATCTCCCTCGGCCTGGGGCTCCATGCAAGATCTCACCTCGTGGAGTTGCAATGATCATGAGAACGGTAAGGAATTAGCCCAGAACTACACGGGAGGATCTTGTCAATGATCTCAAGGCAGCTGGGACCATAGTCACCAAGAAAACAGTTGGTAACACACTACGCCGTGAAGGACTGAAATCCTGCAGCGCCCGCAAGGTCCCCCTGCTCAACAAAGCACATATACACGCCCGTCTGAAGTTTGTCAATGAGGACAACTGGATGAAAGTGTTGTGGTCAGATGAGACCAAAATGGAGCTCTTTGGCATCAACTCAACTTGCCGTGTTTGGAGGAGGAGGAATGCTGCCTATGACCCCAAGAACATCATCCCCACCGTCAAACATGGAGGTGGAAACATTATGCTTTGGGGGTGTTTTTCTTCTAAGGGGACAGTACAACTTCACCGCATCAAAGGGACGATGGACGCGGCCATGTACCGTCAAATCTTGGGTGAGAACCTCCTTCCCTCAGCCAGGGCATTGAAAATGGGTCGTGGATGGGTATTCCAGCATGACAATGACCCAAAACACACGGCCAAGGGAACAAAGGAGTGGCTCAAGAAGAAGCACATTAAGGTCCTGGAGTGGCCTAGCCAGTCTCCAGACCTTAATCCCATAGAAAATCTGTGGAGGGAGCTGAAGGTTTGAGTTGCCAAACGTTAGCCTCGAAACCTTAATGACTTGGAGAAGATCTGCAAAGAGGAGTGGGACAAAATCCCTCCTGAGATGTTTGCAAACCTGGTGGCCAACTACAAAAAACGTCTGAACTCTGTGGTTGCCAACAAGGGTTTAGCCACCAAGTACTAAGTCATGTTTTGCAGAGGGGTCAAATACTTATTTCCCTCTTTGAAATGCAAATCAATTTATAACATTTTTGACATGCGTTTTTCTGTATTTTTTTGTTGTTATTCTGTCTCTCACTGTTCAAATAACCCTACCATCAAAATTATAGACTGATAATTTCTTTGTCAGTGGACAAACGTACAAAATCAGCAGAGGATAAAATACTTTTTTCCCTCACTGTATATAGCATGTTCCTCTTACACCTCCCTTCCCACACCCGATATCCCTATAGAATACTGGTTACCTCTTCTCTCGCCCCTCTCTGCAGGTCATGGAACCAAGGCTCCTTTGACTGCATTCTCTCCATGCTGTGCCTGGAGGTGGCATGTGTTTCGACGGATGAGTTCGTGGCCGCACTGGGACGCATGTGTAACCTGCTAAGGCCAGGCGGGTGGTTGGTTCTTGGCACAGACCTGGGCGAGACGTTCTACTACGTGGGCTCCAAGCGCTTCCATGTGCTGACCATGGATCAGGCATGTGTCAAGCGTGCAGTGGAAGCAGCAGGCCTTACTGTGCAGCACATGGAGACATATGTGCGGCCTGAGCCACCCCCTGGTGTCTATTTTGACCTTAAGGCCATGGTCTTCCTCAGAGCCCAGAAGATGTAATGGCCTGTGCTGGGATCTTTGATCATGGTGGCAGAGACACACACTTGTTATTTAGAAGTGGGATTGGCAGACAAACACATATATCACCCGTATAGCCCTAACAAACTGTGGGGCAAGTGCTGTAAGCGAAGAACTTTGAAGGTCAGCCTGGCACACAAGGGGGTAGGTTGCCAACGCTACACCTGGCCACCTTTATTTACCTAATGACAGTTACGTAACTACATTATTAGCTCAGAGGGTGCTGCAATCGGTCAGGTGGGGCCCCAATAATGTTGTAGTGACATAGAATCGGTCACATAGAAGCATAGTGCTAGCTGCTGGCGGGGAAGGGGATCTGCAGCTTACAGCAGCCCTGACTGATAGCAGACCAGGTGATAGACCAGAGAAGGATCTAGGGGGAAGGTCACTGAAGGGGCACATCAAGAACCCGCTAGTAGGTTCCAGAAAGGGGGCGTGGTCGGGGGCAGAGCCAGGCCACACTGACAGTATTAAGAGGGGCTCATGTAGGGGACCTCGGGGCTGTTGTGTGGAGTGGGATCCCATCGTGCTGCTGGAGTCTTCGCCGTCATTTCCGTCTTCACCATCTCGGCGTTGCCAGTCAGGCAGTCTACCAGCTGTCCTGACTGGGGTCCGTAGTTCATTTAGTGACGAGTTATAAAGTGTTAACTGTCAGGCTGTGTTAATAAACAGTGTCTCCTACTCTTAGTATCTCCGAGTCTGTCACTATACTGTTGAAAACATATCTCATTGTGATTTTCAAGGGGGCCCGCAACTCGTAGCTTTGGCCACCAGAGGGGGAAGGCATCCCCCGCCCCCATGCAAGTTACGCTACTGACGAGTGACAATGTATATTCATTGTACCCGGTACTCATTTCAGGCTGAATCGGCCCAGGGAGGAGGCCCAGGACTGGTTCAGATAAAACTGGAGTTACCGGGTTTGTGGTGCGGCGTGCCCACCACTACACTACCACTCACGGACAGCAATTACTGGGATTGGCAGATAAGACACTTGCACACATATCATCTCGTGTGTAAAATACACATTTGCAAAGGCATTTTGGTTACAGTAGAGGGCAGTTTTTGATCGAGACCAACATCGCAGAAATTGATTCCTCAACCCTGTGTTAGGTATTTGAGCTTCTTTTGTATGCATCCCTTTTTAGGGGTTTATCGGTGTACTCCAGCTGTGAGCTTTAATAAATTACTATCAGTATTCATGATTTTTTACATTGCATCGTTGTATTTTATAGAGGGGTACCACGATGACGTTATGTTAACTACCTCCCCTGGTATACAAGAGGTATATTTAGAGTTTTCATGTTCTCCCTCTGGTCGTGTGGATTTTTCTCTGTGTCTTCCTTTGTTTCTCTCATTTAGAAACATGCATTTCGAATATTTGGCTGATATAAATTTCCACATGATAAGCCACTTCGTTGAGCTATATCATGTTTGCCCAGGTAGTTTCTCAAAAATAACTATATGGCTCGGTGGGTCTTACCTGGTCAAATTAAAATTTTAATTGTATACAGGTGACTCCCGACTTATGACGGCATGACTTGCAACCCTTCCGCCCCCCCGATTTTCTCTTATAGTTAGACCCCAACAGTAACGACCGAAACTCGTAACTACGACCCCCCAATGACTGCTACCGATCCATGTCATGCGCAGACTCGTCGCCAAATGGTGATGCTTTGCTCTCTGTCATATGGGTATGTACAGTATAGCCCGACAGTCTGCAGCTGTACCTAGAACGCAACTTATTTCGCAATACTCTTCACTTTGAAAATTGTCTTCCAATTTGAGCCACCACATTTGGTATGCACTGCTGTTACCTGAGCGTTTAGTGTATTTTTATAGGATTTTTAACGCGAAAGAATATGTCCCCCTCACTCCCACCGAAGGCGTGCGACTTGGCATGGGCCGTCCCCCTCCACCATAGGCGTGTGAGTTGGTATTGTCGTGGACGTGTCATAAATAAATAAGTAAAAGGAAGCGCAAAAAATAGCACTAAATCGCTAATTAAACGAATTAAAAGTTGACGGATGTGAAAAAGGAATAGTGCTTGCTCACTGCGGGGCTTACGGCGTGGTACTTGGCTATTTATTACTTTACGTGAACCCCACCGATGGAGAGGATAGCGCGCAACCACACACAAACCCCGCCACAAACCCACACACAACTTTAGACTTTTATATATATAGAAGATAGAAGGTAGATTTATATTACTGGAAAGTTTTAGAATGTTCTAGAAGTTACTCCAAGTTTACTCAGACCTGAATCTATCTGTAATGTTCTGGAAAATAGCTACATTTCAAAATATCATTGTCCTTGTCAGAAAAGCAAAGTTTGTGAGGAATAATAGCAATTTTCTATACTTTTGAGGCATAAGCAATTAGGAAATAACACTTACTACCCAGGAACAAAAAAAATACACAGTGTAATAATGTAACTAATATATATTAATAATTATAACACTCTTCAAATACTGTTGTTGGAAAATACAATCAACTGGTAGTATTTTATAGTCTACTTGTACCTAAAGGCAGCTTTGAGTAGATAGAAGAAAAATATAGAAAAGCACGTAAAAGAAAAGAACCCTAACCCTTTAAAAAGGCTATTAGAAAATAGGCATTCAGAGGGATTGTTGAACTCGTCTTTAAAAAGGCTGTTGTTTTAGAACATTATTTTAAAATATTATTTTAAAAGCCTCTGAATAAATTACTGTGGTGTACCAAACAAGAAAACAGGCATATGTCTGTGGCTTTTCCTACCAAGAAATGTCTTCTATACCTGCCTGACACAGAGATAATTATGTTGCTTGAAAAAAAAACTTTTTTTTAATTGGCTGAACAACCAACAAAGGTTTCTGACAAGTCAGTGAAATGACTTGTTGGAGACTCTGCACATAGGCCACACTCCATCGATGGAGAGGAGAAACAAATATCTCGTAAGAGCTGTCGACAGTTTGCATGCCAACGTTAGCAGTATTTATTTCCGTGGATCTAGAAACAGACGGTTTATGGAAAAAAAATGAATGGGGGTTTCCTTAATCTTTAAGTATGGATTGGGTCTCTTATATATGGGTTAGTGTATGAAAAATATAGCTTTTGGCATATTTTTTTTATGTTTCACAAAACCGCGGTGTATTTTTAATAATTGATTTGTCAACGGCTAACTAATCTCTCAACAAACGATGAGACCTTGGTCTCACTAGCTAGCTTTTAGCGCAGTTAATTTGGTTGTAAATGCAGCTAGCTGGCAAAAATGACAACTAGCTAACTCATTTCTATTAACAAGCTAAATAATATGGGCAGCTAGCTAGGAAAATTTTAACCCGTAAAAACAAAGTTTTTCACTATAAATTCTTTATATGCGTGGCGGCTAGAGTCCTCTCGTCCTCTGGCTTGAGATGGCTGCCACCTATGGGTCAGATGATTGCATGCCAACATTAAGCAATTGGCAATTAAATATAATATTTTTGTCCTAAATAGTGTAAAAATTTGGAAAAAATATTTCACGAACATTCATTGTCACGCATAACGAGTCTGTGTGGAAAATGTCAGCTCGATTGGATCACGGGAAGTGGGTTAAAAAACGACCGAAAGATTTGCACGGTCGTAAGCAAGCAAGCAAGCGCGCAAGTGAACTTAATATAAAGGATTTAATAAAGGATTTAAAAATGGCCAGCTTGCTAAAATAATGGGATAGCTAGCTACGGTAAGTCAAATAATGAACGGCTTGCCATAATATGACACCCTTTCAATCTGTCCTGTTATGCAGAATGAACTGACTTGTTGATGAATATTGTATCATGTCACAGTATATTTTAGCGTGCCAACCAGTGGCTCCGTTGTACAGAAGCACTGCACTCTGAGAGGCTCTCGTTTTAAGCATGCACTGTATGTACCAAGGGGCTCAGGTGTTATGCTCGATGTATGCTCCGAGGGACCTGGGGGCCCTAGTGGTCAACTCATACTGTAAGCACCCAGGGGCCCGGGGGCCTTAGTGGTTATGTATGCCGATGATTTGGTAATAGCTGCTCATTCAAAAGAGGAGTTGGTGACGCTGCTGCTGAGATTGGAGCGTGCCACTAAGAGGTGGGGCCTTACCATCAGCCCCACCAAAACTAAGCACCTGCCTGGGTATTTTGTACCATCGGACACTCCACCCCTACAACTCCCAATCGGTGATGGGGCAGCAGTTGTGGAGAGAGTGGAGAGTTTTCCATACCTGGGCAGTGTGCTTATGACCGGCTCCAGTTTAACAGCAGAGTCGAGTGGCAATATCTTTTCATCGGTTGCGTAACGCTGTGTGGAAGCTACCTGGTCTGTCGCTCCACACGAAGCTTCAGGTCTTCTCGGCCACGGTCATTCCCTCCCTTCTCTACGCTTGCAAAACGTGGACCCCCCTAATGGAGCATATTCGCCGGTTGGAAACATTTAGGCTGGCCTGCCTACGATCCATCCTGGGTTTAACCAGGCTGGATTGTGTGAGGAGCTCACAAATCCTTGAAAGATCTGGGCAAAGTCCCATCGGTGACCTCCTCCGGCAGGCAAGACTGCGTTGGTTGGGTCATGTAGCCCGCATGCCCAGCCACCGCATGCCTAATACAGCTTTTGTTCGGCTGGATCGAGGAGGCTAAACGGGCGCGGCACGGGCTAGAGAAGAGATGGAGTGATGTGGTACAGGAGGACGTGGAGCTGAGTGGACTTGCTGATGACTGTTACCAGTGGTGTCAAGATCGGCCTCTGTGGAGGAGGCTCGTGAAGGACGCTACTGGGCAGTTGGAGGCAGTCGCCCTCCAACAACAACGGAGGGCGGAGGAGCGACGCTCACAACAACGAGCGGAGCGCCGGGTGATTAGAGCACAGCAAGTTGGTACAGTAGGGGGCACAGGTGGTGCATCAGCCAGTCATCTCGGTCATCTCGGTCAGTCGACCCGTGGCACCTGGGTCTGCTTGGTGACCTCCTGCCAGCGGGCATTCGACACTTCACGTGGCCTCAAGGTGCACTTGGCCTGGCAAAAGCATCGTGGTGATGTTACCGCCAATTAGTGGCGAATGGCGGTTGTTGTTGTGTGTTTGTGGTGTCTGTCTGTGTCTTGGTGTCTTTCCATACTTCATAGGTGCTGCTGCTCACTACGAACTAACAACAGTCTATGACACCACCACTACCATGAAGTGGTGGTAATTGTGGTGGTCTCTGTCATCGTGTGCTTTGTCTGTTTTGACTATAGTAGTTACTACTATAGTCAGTGGATAGTACTATCATCAGTAGTTCCTGCTATAGAGGTGGTACATGCTACTACAGAGTCGGTAGATACTACTGCAGTCAGTAGATACCACTACGCTCAGTAAATATTGCTACACTACTGTAGCATTAGTAGTTACTACTATAGTCAGTGGATACTACAACAGATTCAGTAGTTACTACTATTGAGTCCGTAGATACTAATGTAGAGCCAGATACTACTGTAGAGCCAGATACTACTATGCAGCAACTCCGCAAACACCGCGATGGTCCACTAAACCCCACCCTGAACGCACACACACGCACACAAACGTAGGGTCCCGGTGGGGGATCGCCTAGCACCATTGGGTTTCATCCAAAGGGCCCCTAGTGGGGATGTCCCACGGTTTCCCGGTGCCAGGAGATTGGCCGATCCCCCCAGGCCAAATTACATTGCAGCCCCCTTTAAATCGGCTTAAAATTGTATGGGCGCACAGAAACTCACCGGGCTAACCGCAATGAGAATGCTCACAGCACGGGGGGAGGGGCCAGGGGGGAGATATCATGCGGGCGGTGCAGACGGGGAGAGGAAATCCCTGGACCTCCCGCGGAGGTGTATTCCGCAGGACGGCAACAGCGACTAAACCGGCTGAGTCCAGAAGGGGGAGGGCGGGCGCGTAGACAATAAGTCGAGGCGTAATGGAAAATAATACTCCAGGTAAGGGCGTGGCATCGCTTTAAAATCGAAAGGTAGGCGCATGATTGGCTGCATGGAGTGACATCCCCCTGGGTCTTTGAAGTTTAGAGAATAAAGATAGGAGACCCGGGACGATTAGGTCAGTTGTCTTCAACCTCAGGGCCATCAAGACCCACTGCCGTCATACCTCTTTGAGCCGCTCACAGCATCTGTGTGATGACAGCGAGTGCTGCTGCGAGACAGTGATAGGTCAAATCTTCTCTCGTCCTCCCTCCGACTCTCCCAGTGTCCGTGGGACGCCGTGAGCAAACAAAAGATCCAGGTCCGATTCAACACAGTACATCAAATTCGTGATCTGATCCCTTTTGTCAAGGATGTGATCCCTGACATGCAAATCCCCGGTGTCCACAAACTATGCTATGCCTGCGGCAGTAGTTACATCGGGGAAACTATGCGACATGTCTCAGACTGTGTTCGCGAACACAAGGCAGATCTGAAACACGGTAGGACCAACACCTCTGCCGTGGCTGATCATTGTTTTAACGCTGTGGGCACACATGAAATTGATTCCTCCAAGACGAAGGTACTATGCAAACCCACTGGCTATCAACAAATATTTGTTCATGAAGCCATCCAGATATATAAACACAGACATAATTTCAATCGAGAAGATGGGTACAAACTTAGCAATCATTGGAAGGACATTATTAACCAGGTAAAGTCATAACTGGCTGTGATGCTTCCATCCTACCTGACTATGTTAGCAGTTATTTCCGACTCTCTTGAGTTGCATTGCCTTGTTAAATGTCTTTACATTAACAGGCTAAATGTCTAACATAGCTGCTCTGTTCCCTTTTCCTCGATGCGGTGGTGGCGCTCGTTATTTAATAGGCTGAATATATCTCATTAACACAGCCGCTGCTGCGGGAGCCGTCTCACATTGACATGCTAATCTATAATCTCGAGCAATACAATGGCTTCTTCAGCACCATAGCCGTGGGGTTACATTAACAGATCGACATGCTAATCTCTAGCAACACAATAGCCGAGGTATACCTAGCTCTTCGATCTTACATTTACTTGAAAATTCCATCTCTAGCCCCGCCCATTTACCCTTGGGTTGTACCCATGTCAAACCTTTATAACCTATGGCTGCAGTAGATCTCTCGCTATATTTCCTCCTGCCTCAGCAGTCCGCCTGCTGTACTTTTTCACCTGAAGATGATTGCTTATGTTGCGATCGAAGCGTCGTGATTTATTTTATTTTTTATCTCCTGACTTTACCAAGAGACCCACAGAGTATACCCTAAAGCATTAAACAAATGCCAAATTGATGGAGAGACCCAGGAGTCTGGCGTGGTAGCCCTACATAGCCCATGGACTATTTCTGTACAGGGGCTTGATATGTAATCGCATCTAGACGCTATATAACTTCATAAACTGACTCACTCATCATACACTGACTCACACATCATATGCTTACTCACTCACACATACACTCACTCATACAACCACTGACTCACTCACACATCATACACTGGGAGTGTCATGCTACCAGCTATGGCTGCAAGTTTGTTCGTACATGTTATGTATATCGTTTATTGTTAAATTTGAATCGCAGTTTTTATGATTACTGTTGTTAGTTTTTAAGCTTTATTATGGTGATTTCGAAAACATGGTTAAGCCATGTTTCTTGCGGAAGTGCGGAGTTGGCCTGATAACTTTAATCTAAATTGTCTTATGGTTATTGTTTGACTTGCATCACACTGGGATTTGTACACACAGCGTTGTAATACGGTGGGGTTTTTTGGGAAGATTTGCTGGTGTATCCAGGGTGTTTCTGTTGCGCGTCGTCGCTTAAAGATGTTCTCTGTTCATATTTTGTTTGTTGCGGTTGCACCCGACTCAAGAGCCGCATGGCTCACATGGCTATACCTAATAATTAAAACTTGAAAAAAAATGTTCCTGTCGCGTCCAGCACATTATGCTGCATCGTGTCGCTCAAATGCGACACGTTGCTGCATCTTGTCGCTGTGATGCGACGTACGTTGTTGCTGCATCTTGTCGCTTGCTGGGCAGTGAATGGGGTAGGGGAGGTCACTTGCAGACAAAGAGACGGCAGCTTCGGCTGTTGCAGACACGGGGGAGGACACGGAGACACGGACAACGCAGAGACAGAGACAGCGGGGACAGAGACACGGCCGAGCGTAGCGTCAGCCGCGTGTGTCTGTCTCCGCACCCGGCAGGGCGCGTCCACGGTGAGCCGAGTGGGGCACGCGGACACGGCGCCGACTCGAAGCCGACTCGCAGTCTCCGTGGAGACGTCGTCGTAGGGAGAGACACACACAGTGACACACACAGTGACACACACATTGACACACACAGTGACACAGTGACAGACACAGTGACACACAGTTACACAGACACACAGTGACACACACACAGTGACACACACAGTGACACACAGTAACACAGACACAGTGACACACACAGTGACACACACAGACATAGTGACAGACACAGTGACACACAGTGACAGACACAGTGACACACAGACACAGTGACACACACAGTGACACAGTGACACACACAGTGACACACAGTGACACAGACAGTGACACACACAGTGACACACACAGTGACACACAGACACAGTGACAGACACAGTGACACACACAGTTACACAGACACACAGTGACACACACAGACACAGTGACACACACAGTGACACACAGTAACACAGACACAGTGACACACACAGTGACACACACAGACATAGTGACAGACACAGTGACACAGTGACAGACACAGTGACACACACAGACACAGTGACACACACAGTGACACAGACACACACAGTGACACACACAGACACAGTGACACACACAGTGACACACAGTGACACACACAGACACAGTGACACACACAGACACAGTGACACACACAGTGACACACAGACACACAGACACACAGTGACACAGACACACAGTGACACACAGACACGAACAGAGACACATACAGACACAGTCACACACAGACACGTACAGAGACACAGACACACATAGAGACACAGTGACACACACAGACACGTACAGAGACAGAGAGAGATACAGTAACACACAGACACGTACAGAGACACAGTAACACACACAGACACGTACAGAGACACGGGTACATCAACACACTAATACAGCTGTAATACAGAAACGTACAGAGATCCGTAGACATTCATACAGAGGGACAAACAGTGAGACGGAGAGAGACGAGGATACGAACTCTGAGAAGATTTGTAGATAGAAAGATACACAGATACGACATAGTCACAGATACAGACAAACATACACAAAGACAGAACAAAGGCAACACAGAGAGATAACAGAGAGACAGCTGTACATGGATTGACTGGAGGTGTTCTTACAAAGAGGGACACGTCTAACGAGGCAGCAGTGCTACTCGACACGGAGACGAGAGATCTAGAGATAGAGCTGTATGGAGATAGATACACAGACACTGATGCAGTTGTAGATACGGAGAGATAAGAGGCAGGGACACAAAGGAATAGACGGATACAGAGAGACATAGAAAAACAGACATTCATTCTCTGATGACACCGCCAAATCGCATTCTCCATCGCAAACTTAGCATACGCCACCATAGCATATTTTAATTCTAGATTTGAAGTTTTCGTAACTGCAAGGATCCATACTCTTTGGTTTTTTCGCTAAAGTCACGTAGGTAAAATGTATATATAAATATTCTAAGCCTGTGATTAGCAAATGTTATATCGCACTACGTCTGAACAGTTACGCTTATTGTTTTACAGCTGTGTTTACATGATGCTCACTATGCCAGTGGGACGTCGTTAAATCAGAATAATCAATAACAATCATCTGCCAAAGACGCGGTAATGATATACTCGGGTCACTTGGAAGATGTGCATTCATGAAACTGCCACATTGGCGTGTCTTGAGCCCACGTGATTGACGCTCGCTCTCCCTCCACGTTAGCCAGCTCCAGCAAAAAAATTCCAGCGGCTGCAAAAATGGAAAACGTTATATCTAACCTTAAAAACTTCTCAAAATTGGACTTTCAATCAAAGCAGGGCGTGATAAACAATGGAAGACCAATGCCTGAGCTTGAGGATCTACTTCAAACGAAGGGACAGAAAATAACACGGTCATTTCAAATGGAGTGGTACCAACGAAAAGACTGGTTGTGTGGCTGTGCTACGAGGAATCGCCTCTACTGCTTTCCCTGCCTTCTGTTCTCCACTACCGACAACGTTTGGACTAACGCGGGATTTTGTGACTTGAAAAATCTACCAAGGAGCCTCAACAAACATGAAAAATCGACAACTCACATTCAAAGCCAAATTGCTTTAAAAACCTTTGGAGCTTCAAGGATAGATCTGGCTTTGATTGAACAGCGGAGATTAAATATCAGCATCCACAATGCTAAGGTAAAGGAAAACCGTGAGGTTTTAAAAGACCTTATTAATGCGACCTGCTTTCTAGCCAAACAGGAATTAGCATTTTGTGGTAATGATGAGAGTGCATGCACTTCTAATCGTGGCAACTTTGTGGAACTATTACATACTTTTGCTGAGAAAGATGAAAAGTTAGCGAGACATTTGGAGACATCCACTGTGTTTTCTGGCTTGTCAAACAGAATACAGAACGATTTAATCGAAGCAGTCGGTGATGTAATTAGAAATGATATCAAAGAGGAGATTCATGCAGCCCCATTTGTTGCAGTCGAAGTAAACGAGACAACGGATGTCACAAACAAAACCCAGGTCTCTGTAATTTTGCGTTATGTCGCTAAAAGTGAGGTGACTTGTGAGGTGAGGGAGGCGTTCTTGGGATTTGATGATGTCGGTGATGACAGACAAGCACCGGCTATTGCTGATTATGTTTTGGGAGTGTTGGGGAAATACAATTGCGTTGAAAAGCTGGTAGCTCAGACTTACGACGGAGCCTCTGTGATGGCATCATATCTTAATGAGGTGCAGGCCAAGATTAAAGAAAAGGTACCTGAAGCCAGGTTTACCCATTGTTATGCACACAAATTGAACATGGTGCTCTCTCATTCAGCAAAATGTATGCCTGAGTGTAAAACGTTTTTTAAAACAGTTGAGGGACTTGCGATGTTTTTCAATAAGTCGACCAAGCGTACACACCTACTGGAAGATGTTGTGAAGCGACGTTTACCAAGAGCAGCGCCCACGAGATGGAGCTCAAATTCTAGACTAGTTCAGACAATCAGCATGTACCAATCTGATCTGAGTGCTGTGTTCCGGATTATGAGCGAAAATCCCGATGGTTGGGACAATGACACCCTGATGATGGCCGCCGGATATGATCTCTGGCTGTCAAAAGCATCAACCTGCTTCTTCATAATGGCATATGAGGGCATTTTCAATGAAACCGAGGCACTCTGTCGTGTGCTGCAGAATAAAGTAATGGACATTGGATTCTGCTGTGCACGAATCCGCAGCACAATGGGAGTTGTGGAACGCCAGAGACAAGAGTTTGACAGTTTATATGATCGATTCGAGCAGAAATGCGTCACACTTGGCCTGACAGACAATACCCGAAGTAAACAGCTGATCAGAGATGAGAGGAAAATAATGTTTCATAACATTCTGGACAATATCAGTGTTCAAATGAAAGCTAGGTTTGATAATTTCAGTGAGCTAACTTTCCTTGGTTTGGTTGATTGCACGAAATTTTATGAAATGTCACAACATTTCGATGACACCAAACTGCAGAGCCTATCAAAATATGCAAGGTACTTTGACTTTGTTCGACTAAAGGCTGATCTTATCGGATTGTATAGTTCACAAATGGTGAGGAACGAATGCAAATCACCCGGACAGCTCCTCAGCTTTTTGGCCCAGAATGATCTAATGCAGACGGTTCCCGAGGCGACAAAGTTACTCCAGCTGGTGCTCACTATACCAGCTACAACAGCGTCTGTTGAAAGGTCGTTCTCTGCTTTGAAACGACTCAAAACATACAGTCGGAATCGGACGGACCAAGGACGACATTCATCCCTGGCAATCATCTCTATTGAGATGGAGAGACTTTTAAAACTAAAAGAAAATAAAGAGGACTTCTACAACAAAGTCACTGACATATTTGTCCAGAAGGAAAGGCGAATGGACTTCGTAAATAAACAAGTAAAGGTAAGACCACGAAATATATTTTCATTTGTGTCGAATGGGTATGAATAGTGGAACTGCATTCGCCTATAAAACGTGAATCGAATACGTAACTTACCTGTATGCGTGTGTTGTAAAGAATGCTGATATGAAATATGAAACATACGGCCGCCTAACCAATGGTCATTGTGCAACCTGCCAATTGAATGGTGAATTTAAGCTGCCTCTATCGAGTTCATGTGTGTGTAAATTTGGCTCTGACACTAGCCAGTGCCTCCCCAGCCATTGACCTCACCGCACGTTACTGCTCGGAACAGTTGTGACGATCGCTGCCTCTTGGGAGTGATGCAAAATTATGTTAATTATTCAGATCCATATATAGAGTGACGGGGGCATGGCTTTGCCCATATAACGAATACCGGAATGGGAATCGACATGTTTTTTTTACGATTAAATGCTCGATTAAACAGGAATCGACCGATTTTTAACGATACCAAGCTTGATCCATGTGTAGCGACTCACTCAGAGACACGAGGAGTAGGAGGCACGCTATTTATTATCAGCCTTCACACGGGTTACAAAGGGGTAACTGCAACTCTCAGTCAAGACAGCTGGCAGGCTGCCTAACTGACGACGCCGAAAAGGTGTAGACAGTAATGAAGACTCCAGCAGAACGACGGGATCCTACTCCAAGCAACAGCCCCGAGCCTTCGCACGGGATCCCCTTTTATCCTCCCGGCATGGCCTCGCTCCGCCCCAGCCACGCCCCCCTTCTAGAACCTACTCGCGGGTTCCCGGGCTTACCTCACGTGCTCCCTAACACCTTTCCCTTACATCCCTCTCTCTGACTTATCACGTGACCTGCTGCAGACAGGGTTGCTGCAACTGCAGATCCCCTTCTCTGCCAGCAACCCGTGCTATGCTAGATAGTGACCCATTCCATGTCACTACACATGCTTGATCCATGCTCAAACATTATTTTTTAATCGCTACAGTGATTCCTGTCGTGTGCTTTTCTGGGTCTAAAGAGACGATTTGTGGATCAAAAAAGCCCATATTAGTACCGCTCCTTTTACGCTGATTGACTTCCTTCAACATTAACATAATCATTAATTCGGTCGCGTGTTTTATTCTGCGTGGCGCTCGATAATAATGTTCACTGGCACGTTGCACAGAGCTGCCCGTGGTGCGTGGTGTACACTTGTTGATGCTTACAAAGGGGATCGCACGCTGGTCCCATGCACTTTAAAAATCGTGGTGCTTAACCTTTACTGCAGCCTTGCACCCCTTTGGTTCTCAATCGTTAAAAAATATGTAATGTTAATAAATACATAGGGCTTGATGAAACAAAGTAGTTGTATACTTATGTGACCGTGCTTAATTTTTTCGATTATTTACCTTCTAAAATAATCCGACCATATTCTTGGGTCTTTCGGTAAAGCCACGTAGATATATCAAATATCTACGTGGCTTTACCGAAAGACCCAAGAATATGAATTCCTGCAGTCATGAAAGCTTTAAGTCAAGATTTAATCTGACCATGTCTCGCACCCCCAGGGGGTGCGTGCACCCCAGGTTAAGAACCACTGGTCTAGATTGAAAACTGTATTTCTTTAGAACTGTTTTTTTGTGTTTAGTTAATCCATCGAATGAACTCTGTCCATCCTCGCAGCGGCTTTTGGCGAGCTATCGCACGCTTTCAGATGTGCTTCTTCAGCTGTCTGGAATACCCTTCCTTTATTAGGAAGCCACTGGGAGCTATGCACTTTTAAATCATCTAAATCATCTCGTTTCTTTAGAACAGCGTTTTGTGTTTAGTTTGTTGTCCTCCCCTCCAATTAGCACGGTTGGCTACGTACGGTGTGTGAAAGAAGTGCAACATACATGCGGACTGATATTTGTGGACTAACCTGCGATTAATGAACGATAGAGTCCTCAACAGCAGCCAGACGTCTACCTCATGTGCAGAACAACGCGATTCCCCACAACATGAGTACAATAGGAGCGCCACGGTGGCAAGATGTTAACTACCTTGTATGGTATGCAGGAGGTCGTGGGTTCGATCTGACCCTGATGATGCATGCTGTCTATTTTGAGTTTGAGTGTCTCTCTCTTTCCCCCCGTGGTCGTTTGGGTTTTTTTCTTCAGGTCTTCCGGTTTTTCCTCTCTACATTTAGAATCAACGTGCGTTTAAGAGTATTTGGCTGCTATAAATGTCCACGTGATGATAAGCCACTTACTTAGTTGAGCTCTCATTTTTGATGGACAGGTCGCTTCTGAAAAAGAGCAACCTGGCTACACATCATAAAACTTTTTAACTGAGAGACAAAAGGTGGATGATTGTGGTTGCTACTGGCTATGCCAACCCCCTCTTGTGTCGTGCTGACTTTCATAAGATCCTCGCTAACAGCCCCTGCAATTTCCCCATCAGTCTGCATTTGTGTATGTACAATAGTAAACGTGTGTGTATATGTATCTTATTAGATGTTAGAATGTCTGGTTTTTGTTCCACAGATGTCTTCATATATGGAATGTCCGGTCATCAAACAAGAAGACGAAGATAGTGCATGCTCTGGGATGTGCCCTGACTTCATTGTTAAATACGAAGATGCTGCTGGTGAGAAAACACTTTAAAGCCCTTGGCAATAGTCAAATATGAATCATCATTGCAGGAACAACAATTGCTTCTGCTGCTGCAATTGTGATCCCAAATGAGTAATTTACAGGTATGGTGGAAAGGTGTTAACTACCTCACTTGGTATACAGGAGGTCGTGGGTTCGATCCTGACCCTGACGCCAACTATATCTTTTTGTAGTTTGCATGCTCTCCCTGTGGTCACATGCATTTTTCTATGCATTATCCAACTGTGGGCCCCCCTCCTTTCTCCCAACTCACTTTTACTGAAATTGCTATGGATGTATTTTTAACCCCCGTATATAATAATATGTAGGCTCTTAACTATATTATTTTAGTTAGACTGAGTATTGGGGTTTAGAGGAAGACAGTCTCACAGTGAGAGTATTACTAAACATATTTAAAGGTAACAATACTCACAATTAAGTTATCCTGCGTCTTGGTTTTAATGCGCATGTCAGTTAGTAAAAATACCCTGATGGTGTTCAGTCACAAACACCAGCAATAGCGGCTACTAGATTTTACGCTGTGTGTATTTTTAGGAAATATTTTTTCATTTGCAACTGTTTTATAGGCATGTATGGTTAATTGTTGGAATGGAAAAATATATATTTTACTTGTTTATCTGTTGATTCGGGGGCCCCCCTTGTGACCAACTGTGGGCCCCTTTGCGTCGAATAACGCTGCCACATAATCCCCCCCCCCATGATTGCTCACCTGTGCAGACCCACATCAAGGCCATAACTGATCAAATATATATTCCCACAACAAGCAAAATGCTGACACACGCCAGGGCTGTAACCGTTACTATATTTACGCCGCAACTCGTGATGTCATTCATAATAGATTTTCGGGTCAGATCAATTGAGAAAAATGTGTGTCGTGCACCCTCCACCACCAGAGACAGGCTTTTTCATGGCCTTGTCTCAATCAGTTTAAAAAACATTGCATATATTATCAGAACATGTTTGTTTGCATGTTTTGTCACAAGTATGTGGTTAATGCAGACTTGATGCCTTGCAAAAGTTATCTATTTGATGTTTGAACATCTTAATACCCAGTTTGTTTGCCAGAAGGGGTAAAACCTATTATGTTTAATCATTTTGGAATACAGCAAATGACCAATCTCCGAAGGCAGGGTATCGCTGATGAAGGGCAAGGCACGGGGGCCTAGCAACAACAAGCTCGGAAGAATGCTCTCTAAACAGCCTATTAATATTATTATTGTTATGCTTGATTACCCAGGAAAGCCTCGCTGAGTCTCAAGACTCTTTTTCAGGAGGGTTCTGCTAAGTTCTACAGTAGGGGGGGATGATGTTGTTACCACTGTTGTGTGTGATCTCAGTTGGACATCGGTGAAAAAGGGCTTCATAGCTCATCGGATTCCTCTAGTATAAATACATATTCTGATTCAATTACGGAATTTACAGGTAATTCTTCAGCATTGGGATGTTTTCGCCAATACCAGTTACATTGTGTGGGTTTTGTTTTGTCATGTGCGAAAACCGGAGAACCCAGAGAAAACTGATGTAAAACAGGGGGGAGAGCTTACAAACTTCACATCAAAGATCCCCCATATAGCCTGAACAGATTGTTGGGGCAAGTGCTGTGAGCGAGCAGCTATGAAGACCACCACAGCACACGAGGGGGTGGGCGGCACAACAACATGCCCAGCAACCTTTGTCTCCCCAGTGATTAGGGGAGGCCTATGACCAGCTTAGATAATCATTACCGATGTTGGCCGTGAGCAGGAATCGAACTCAGGTCGCTAGGTTTGTAGTGTAGCGTGCCAACCGTTACACTACCGCTTCCCACAAACTCGACACACACAAACACTCACACACAAACACTCACACACACTCGCACACTCTGAAGAACAGGTGGGAGAATGTATAAACTTCATACAGAAAGATGCCCGATTCCTGGAATTTAACCTAGGCTCTTCTTCGTCTCAGGCATCAGTGTTACCTCCTGCTTCACTCTTGCCACCAACAGTTGCATGCACATAGGGCAGGCATTCATAGATAATGTTTAGAGCTGGTATAGGACAGATTCCAATTTTTTTTTTAAACACCCATAGTTATGTGAAATCATCTGTGACCGCGCTGAACTCATCCGTGATCAAGGCTCAGGCTCGGTCAGATATGGCACCAATATGGTTGCTAATGCAAGTGCTGTTGTGATTTTCAGACGGTTAAATTGCAGGCACAATTAGCTCTTATAAAAGAGGCTTACATCCACATGTATATGAGCTCTGAACAAAAAAAAAAATCAAGCTGGCGGTTAAAGGAAGTCAAAACACTTGCAACGAATTTGTGCTCTTGAATTTGGCTTTACAAATGGCATCTGTGGTGGGTTAAATCTACTGCTGTAAATAAATACATAACGTGTGATTAATTGTTTGTTTTTTTAACACCCAAGTCTCAAAGGGCTTATCTCGGACAATGTTGATCATTCTTAACAGGTGGGTTTGTAACTGCCTCGTTTATTTACGTGTAAGTATTTCTACTTGTGAAAGACATTTGTGTGTGTGTATATATTACAGTTCTAGAGTCAACGAATGTTCAAGTTGAAGAAACCAACGAGAGGCCAGAGGAGATGGGGAATTCCTGCGGACATGCCTACACGTCGGACCAGAATTTCATTGAGGTGGAGCTGTCGGAGGAGGACATTGCTGAAGGCGAGTCTCTCCCCTTGATCGCAGCGCTGAGAAAAAAAATGCGATCATCCCCTTTGTTTTTATTGCAACCATATTCCCAGACGTTGCGACCATTGGGAGCCGTGCCGCAAGATGAAGACGTTTTTATTCCGCAAAACTTATCCCGTCGGTGTGATTAGTTTGTGTCGTGTCAAAGAACGGCCCCAAAATTAAGGCTCATTCCTCATGCGCTCCATTTAAATAGCCCTGTTCTCAAACAACCTTTTGCGACGAAGCTAAATCATTTATAAGAACAAGGACTCCCAGGGTTGGACCAACCCAGGAAACAGTGGTCAGCCCTAAATACACTGCAGAAAAGGGGATGGAAATGCGGTCCCCTTATCTTATATAGATTTATATATCAGTGCCGAATTGCAAGGTGTTTTACAACAGTTATAAAATTGTACCTTAGATGATTGTGGTTGACATAACGGATGAGGTTGTTAAAAGTGGTGATGACGCTATGGTGATAGCAGGACAGGTGGGAGTGGATAAGGAGTGGTTTGGGTAGTGATAAGGGTTGGGGTAGTGATGGGGGTTGGGGTAGTGATGGGGGTTGGGGTAGTGATGGGGGTTGGGGTAGTGATGGGGGTTG
>JAAXLI020001209.1:122184-192875 GCA_014621495.2 Entosphenus tridentatus | reverse complement strand
TGGCATCAGCACCTTCCGGGGGTCCACCAGTGGCTCCCACTTGACGTTGTTTCTCCCCACAGAGAACTTGGTCCGCCTGTGGTAGTGCGCCTTGCTGCTGTCCCAAAGGCAAAGATAGCAGGGAAAGTTGGTAAAACCGCCTTGGAGACCCATCAGGAATGCCACCATTTTGAAGTCTCCGATGACATCCCAGCCATACTCATCATACTTTAAGGCATCCAGCAAGGTCTTGATGCTGTTGTAATGCTCTTTGAGGTGCACCGAGTGAGCCAGGGGAAGAGACGGGTACTTGTTACCATTATGGAGCAGCACGGCTTTGAGGCTCATGGATGAGCTGTCAATGAAGAGGCACCACTCATTCTGGTTACAGGCGATTCCGATTGCCTCGAACAGACTGGTCACATTGTGGCAGAAGCAGAGCCCATCTTGACTGGTGAAGAAGCTGTAAAGAGGTTGGTGATGCTTCCTCTGATCTGCGACTTGCACACTTTCATCCAACAAGTTCCACTGCTTGAGCCTCGATGTCAAAAGCTCGACATTGGACTTGGTGAGACCAAGATCTCTGATCAAGTCATTAAGGACTTTTTGGTTGCGGTAGTATGGGTTTCTCTCCTCAGCTCCACCTCAGAAATTGTCATCTGGATCTACGTCTTCCTTGCTCTCTGACTTGCTACTCTCTTCTAAAGATGGCTGCTCTCTCTCCGGAGGAGTGGGTATGGGGAGCTCAGGGCAGTGTGGCACCGGGGCGATGGATGAAGGAAGGTCCAGATACGTGATAGCAGGTGCATTCTTGCCAGTCCGACATGTTCGCGTGCACAAGTCAGATCTGAAACATGGCAGAACCAATACCTCCGCCGTGGCTGGCCATTGCTATAACGCTGTGGGCTATCATGATATTGTTTTTTCCGAGACCAAGGTACACTGCAAACCTTCGGGCTACTATCAAAGGTTTGTTCATGAAGCCATCCAGATGTATAAACATAGCCGTAACTTCAACCGAGAAGATGGATACAAATTGAGCAATCATTTGAAGGATGTTATATGTTATTAACCAGGTAAAATCTTAACTGCGTTTTGGTGTTGCCTTCATATCCGCATCTCCAGTTTCTTCAGCCTCCACTCCCAGCCCCGCCCACCCCCCACCGGCATTTTGCCTTGCTCGTCTTCTAATCCCTCTAGCAGCGCTCCACCCCCCATACCCTACACCCCCCTCTCTATCTCTCCTCCCTTGCTCCTCCCCCCTCTCTGACCAATATAGCCTCTTGTCACGGCAGCCTTTTTGCCCACTTCAGCAATTGTTTCTTGCTGTGGCTGTCCCACCTGATGACGGACGCTCGTGTTGCGCCCGAAACGTCGTGATTTAATTTATTTTATACCTACGTGACTTTACCGAAAGAACCAAAGAGTGATGGATGACTGTAACCTAAAGCATTCAACAAATGCCAAATTGATGGAAGAGACCGAGGAGAGTGGCTTCAGAGCCGGCCCAGCCACTAAGCGACCCTTGCAATTGCAAAGGACCCCGTGGCCAGCAGAGGGCCCCCTAGAGTCACTGCTAGCGAGTGGGTGAAAAAAATCATACATCAAAGGGGCCTTCAACCAAATTTTGCTTAGGGCCCCCAAAGGTCTAGGGCCGGTTCTGAGTGGCGTGGTAGCCCGACCTCGTCCATGGACTATTACTGTACAGCGGCATGAAATGTAATCGCATTTAGACTCCATATAACTCCACATTGCTCTGTCGCATCAAGCACCTTACGCTGCATCGTGTCGCTGAGATGCGACGTACGTTGTTGCTGCATCTTGTCGCTTGCTGGGCAGTGAATAGGACGAGGGGGGGGAGGACACTTGCAGACAGAGACGGCAGCCTCGGCTGTTGCAGACACGGGGAAGGACACGGAGACACGGACAACGCAGAGACAGAGACACGGACAGCGGGGACAGAGACACGGCCGAGCGTAGCGTCAGCCGCGTGTTGTCTGTCTCCGCACCCGGCAGGGCGCGTCCACGGTGAGACGAGTGGGGCACGCGGACACGGCGCCGACTCGAGGCCGACTCTCAGTCTCCGTGGAGACGTCGTCGTAGGGAGAGACACACAGTGACACACACAGTGACACACACAGACACAGAGACATACACAGACACACAGACACAGTGACACACACAGACACAGTGACACACACATACACAGTGACACACACAGACACACATAGATACGTACACAGACACACACAGACACAGAGACACACACAGTGACACACACAGACAGTAACACACACAGTGACAGACACAGTGACACACAGTGACACACACAGACACGTACAGATACACAGAGACAGATACAGTAACACAGACACGTACGGAGACGGAGATGCACACAGAAAGACACAGTAACACACAGACACGTACAGAGACACAGAGACAAACAGTAACACACACAGACACGTACAGAGACACAGAGAGACACAGTAACACACAGACGCGTACAGAGACACAGAGAGAGACACAGTAATACACATAGACAAGTACAGAGACAATAATACACACAGACACGTACAGAGACCCCTAGAGAGACAAACAGTATACACAGACACGTACAGAGACAGTAATACACACAGACACGTACGAGAAACACATACATCAACACACTAATACAGATGTAATACAGAAACGTACAGAGATCCGTATACATTCATACAGAGGGACAGAAACAGTGAGACGGAGAGAGACGAGGATACGAACTCTGAGATTTGTAGATAGAAAGATACACAGATAAGACATAGCCACAGATACAGACAAACATACACAAAGGGGCCGTCCATAAATGACGTCACGCACCTAAAGGGGTGGGGGGGGAGTGTCAGCCACATTAAAAACGCACTACAATGACAATAGTTTAAAGCTATTTGAAGCATGTGTTTTTTTTTTTGGGGGGGGGGGGCAGAGAGACAGCTGTACATGGATTCACTGGAATACCGGAACGATTCAATGCTCGATTAAACGGGAATCGACGGGTTTTTAACGATACCAAGCTTGATCCATGCTCGAACATTTTTGGAATCGCTACAGTGATGCCTGCGGCGTGCTTTTCTGGGTCTAAAGAGACGATTTGTGGATCGAAACAGCCCATATTAGTACCGCCCCTTTGGCGCTGATTGGCTTCCTTCAACATTAACATAATTAATCATTAATTCGGTCGCGTGTTTTATTCTGCGTGGTGCTCGATAAACACGTTCCTTCGGAGTGGGCAGGTAGGAACTTGGTTGGACAGCGCATTCGTGCACGACAGCCAGACAACTCATACCTGGTGGGCAGTGTGGAACCTGTTGTTCCTACCTGTATAAAAGATAACTTGACTTGAGGTAGCCAGGCAGCCAGCCAGGCAGCCAGCCAGGTAGCCAGCCCCCTTAACTATCGGCCCCTCCCTCTTGCTTAGGCCCCTCCAATTACCCCCCTCCCTTAGGCCCCTCCCCTGACCAACCCCCCATATCCTTAGGCCCCTCCCCTGACCCCCCCTCCCTTAGGTCCCTCCTCTGAACCCCCCCCAGGCCCCTTTCATGACTCCCCCCTTCCTTAGGCCCCTCCCCTGACCCTCCTCCCTTAGGCACCTCCCCTCTCCGTACCCGGCAGTAGGTCTCCACCAATCAAAGAGCTGTTTGTAAGGTCTCCACCAATCAAAGAGCTGTGTGTATTATATATTTATGTACGACAGACAGACAGACAATAAATCCCTGGTGGGCAGTGTGGAACATTGTTCCTACCTGTAAAATGTTCACTGGCACGTTGAACAGAGCTGCCCCCAGCCCCGTCGCGATCCCCGGCCCCCGACCAGGACGGTGGAGCCCGGACGGGACGGCATCACTCACCTGGTCCCAGGTGGAGTTGGCTGTCCCTGGCTCCGTGCTGCACCCTCTCGCCACATGCCCCTCTCAGCGCGGTGTTATAGAGGCTGCTGCCAGCGGTGTGGCGGCTGGTCGGGCCCCTGGTATCTCTGCTCCGCCAGCCCCCGGATCGCCGCGTAGACCTCCTGCAGCAATGGCTCCGGCTCAGACGCTGGAGGTCCGATCCCAGCTGCTACATAGGTAACCTGCGGCGACGGTGCAGGTTCGGCGATTGGCGTCGCTGGTCCCGGTAGCGCCGCGGTAATTGCCCGGCTGCACCCCTCCGCCGCGCCAGCCACCTGGCCCACGGGTAGTGCTTGGCCCATGACCTGTTAATGAGCTTGTAGGATCCGGGCGGCCCACAGCGAGGTACGTTCTTCCGGCGTCACCACCGGCATTACAATGCCGGTACGGCAAGCGTAGGCAATGAGGTGCTCAAACACGAGGTTCTCGAGCGCCTCGTCAGCCAGGTGAGGGAAAGCCCTCCTCGCCAACACGAGCAGCGCACCCCTGTAGGCTAAAGGGGGCTCTCTAGCCCCCTGCCGGCGGTCCTGGAACCGTCTAAAGGCGCCCTCAGCTGGGCAGTAGATCTCCCCCAAAGCCTCGTAGGCTGCCTGTAGCGTGGTCTTGGAAGGTGTAAGAGGCGAGCGCATCGTCATCTAGAACAGATGGCAACGCTCATAGTGCCTCTTCATCCGACCATTCGAGAGCGTGGATGGCAGCCTCGAATCGGCGGACGAACGCCTCCCAGTAGTTCCTGGAGTGCCTTCTCCACGCGGGCCATGCGGTTCTCCATGGGGTCCGGGTCCCCTGCTGCTGCTCCTGGTAGCAGGCCCCCTTGTTGCCCTGGACGTGGAGGATCCCCGGCCCCTGCTTCCTCTTCTGTTGACTCTCTTCCGCGGAGGTTCTTCCTTGTAGCCATTGTCGATCTCACCGCTGCCACCAGATGTAAAGGAGAGCCGACACAAGGTTGCAGGGGGTTCGTCTTTTATTCCTTCTCCCAGTCCACACTCGTCCCCAGCCTTCTCGATATGGTTCCCACCAATTATCCCTCTTTTTCCCGCCCGTTCTCTCTTATATCTCCTCACCTGCTCCTCCCCCTTCCCCTGTCACCGTCTCACTCCCCCTTCCTTTTGGTGGGAATCCTTCCCCTGACATCCCTTACACTGCACCTTTTGGTGTCCTCTGGTCTCACACCGTTTTGAGACTAGGCTCAAAAGAAAGCTCTCTCTGGTGTGGACCAATCAGTTTCAATGAAAATGCATATATTATCAGAGTATGTTTTTTGTTTGCTTTATGACCACAAGTATTGTGGTTAATGCAGACATGATTCCTTGAAAAAGATTTCAGATTGGTGTTTTAACATCTCAAAACCTGTTTTGTTGCCAGAAAAAAAGGGGAAAATCTATTCTCACAAGTTCGACATGCATGCGCACTAATATTTGTGGACTAATCTGCGATCAATGAACGATAGCAGTCCTCAGCAGCAGCCAGGCGTCTGCCTCATATGCAGAACAAGACGATTCCCTACAACATGAGTACAATAGGAACGCCACGGTGGCAAGATGTTAACTACCTCGTCTGGTATGCAGGAGGCCTTGGGTTCGATCCCAATCCTGACAATGCATGCTGTCTATTTAGAGTTTGCGTCTCTCTCTCTTTCCCCCCGTGGTCATTTGGGTTTTTTTCTTCGGGTCTTCCGGTTTTTCTTCTTTACATTTAGAATCTTTATATTTAGAATCAACGTGCGTTTAAGAGTATTTGGCTGCTATAAATGTCCACGTGATGATAAGCCACTTAGTTGAGCTATAATTTTTGATAGACAGGTCGCTTCTGAAAAAGAGCGATCTGGCTACAAATCATAAAACTATCGAGATTTGAAGCTTTCGTGAATGCAGGAATCCATACTCTCTGGTTCTTTTGGTAAAGTCACGTAGGTATAAAATTTAATTAAAATAGATCACGACGTTTCGATTGCAACATAAACAATCATCATCAGGTGGGAAAACCACAACAAGAAAAATTAGTTTTGCTGAAGTGGGAGAGAGATGCCATGGTAAGAGGTTATATAGGTAAGAGAGGGGGAGGGGGAAGTGAGGGGGGCTGGGGGAGGGGAGCGTTGCGTGGACGCTAGGAGAGGGACGTGAAGCTGGAGGGGGGGTAGTGGGCGGGGCTGGAAGTGGGAGGCTGAGAGCTGGGGATGCGCGGGGGGGATGCAACAACAACGCCACTACAGCAACAATGCCAATGAAGCAAACAATGCCAATGCAGCAGCAATACCAAACGCTGGGGATGCAATTAACTCGGCAAAATAGACTAGTTCCCGGCAAATATGATGGAACATCCATAAACAGTTAATGTTTTACCTGGTTAATAACATCCTTCAAATGATTGCTCAATTTGTATCCATCTTCTTGGTTTAAGTTATGTCTGTTTATATATCTGGATGGCTTCATGAACAAACCTTGATAGTAGCCCAAAGGTTTGCAGAGTACCTTGGTCTCGGAAAAAAACAATATCATGAGAGCCCACAGTGTTATAGAAATGGTCAGCTACGGCAGAGGAATTGGTTCTGCCATGTTTCAGATCTGCCTTGTGCTCGCGGACATGGTCCGAGACATGTCGTTTTGTTTCCCCAATGTAACAGCCACCGTAGGTGCAACTTAGTTTGTAGACTGCAGGATATTGCATGTCAGGAATGACATCCTTCACAGATGGGATTAGATCACGGATTTTGTGTACTGTACTGAATCGGACCTGGATCTTGTATTTGTTTAAGATTTTGGAAATCTTTTGGTCACACCTGCTATGTATGGTAACGTGATGGTTTTGATCGGCTTCTCAGGGGGTTTCTCCATGGTTGGAGAAACAGCTTTGCGAATAATGCGGTCCGAGTACCCATTCATCTTGAGGGCCTGGTGTATGTGTTCCAGTTCACTGGCTAGGTGGTGTTGGTTGGAAATGCAGTGGGCCCTATGGTGTAGTGTTTTGATGATGGCATTATTATGTTCCGGATGGTGGTGGGAATCAGGTTTCAGATAGAAATCTGTGTGGGTGGCTTTCCTGTAGACAGTGTCCCAATGAGCCATCAAGTCTCTTCTCAAACAAAACATCCAGGAAGGATAGCTTACCATTCTTCTCTACTTCCATGGTGAATTTAATGGATGGTCTATTTTAACTGAGAGACAAAAGGTGGCCGATTGTGGTTGCTGCTGGCTTTGCCACCCCCTCTTGTGTCGTGCCGACTTTCATAAGATCCTCGATAACAGCACCTGCATTTGCCCCATCAGTCTGCATTTGCGTATGTACAATAGTAAACGTGTGTGTGTGTGTGTGTATATACATCTAATTAGATCTTAGAATGTCTGTTTTTTCTTCCCCAGATGTCTTCATATATGGAATGTCCGGTCATCAAACAGGAAGACGAAGAGAGTGTATGCTCTGGGATGTGTCCTGACTTGACTGTTAAATACGAAGATGCTGCTGGTGAGAAAACACTTTAAAGCCCTTGGCAATAGTCAAAATATGAATCATCATTGCAGGAACAACAATTGCTGCTGCTGCAATTGTGATCCCAAATGAGTAATTTGCAGGTATAGTGGCAAGGTGTTAACTACCTCACCTGGTATACAGGAAGGTAGTGGGTTCGATCCTGACCCTGACGCCTACTATATATTTTTGGAGTTTGCATGTTCTCCCCGTGGTCACATGCATTTTTCTCCGGGTTCTCCGGTTTTCCCTCCACATTTAAAAACATGCGTTCAGAGTATTTGGTTGCTATAAAATTTCACGTGATAAACCACTTTGTTGAGCTACCATTTGTGGCCAGGTTGCTTCTGAAAATATGGTATATAGCTCAGTGGGCCTTACCCGGTAAAATAAAAAAACATTTATGTAGTTTGTTTAACACATAGATTATAGAGGTAGGAACAATGTTCCACACTGCCCACCAGGGATTTATTGTCTGTCTGACTGTCTGTCTGTCGTGAATAAATAAATATATAATACACACAGCTCTTTGATTGGTGGAGACCTTACAAACAGTCCTTTGATTGGTGGAGACCTACTGCCGGGTACGGAGAGGGGAGGTGCCTAAGGGAGGAGGGTCAGGGGAGGAGCCTAAGGAAGGGGGGAGTCATGAAAGGGGCCTGAGGGGGGGGGGTTCAGAGGAGGGGCCTAAGGGAGGGGGGGTCAGGGGAGGGGCCTAAGGATATGGGGGGTTGGTCAAGGGAGGGGCCTAAGGGAGGGGGGTAATGGGAGGGGCCTAAGCAAGGGGGAGGGGCCGATAGTTAAGGGGGCTGGCTACCTGGCTGGCTGCCTGGCTACCTGGCTGGATGCCTGGCTACCTCAAGTCAAGTTATCTTTTATACAGGTAGGAACAACAGGTTCCACACTGCCCACCATGTATGAGTTGTCTGGCTGTCGTGCACGAATGCGCTGTCCAACCAAGTTCCTACCCGCCCACTCCGAAGGAACGTGTTCGTGACCAATATTATCCATAACAGTTTTTTTTTGCGGGTTATATCACGTAAATATAACTAGCAGGTTTATTTTTTAAGTGACAAAGCTTACTAATTGGTTGTGTCGGGTGGTGGTGGGTTTAATGACACATTTATATTTACACCATTTAACCCAAATAAAACCTCTTATAGTTTTATACATCAAAGACAAATATTAAAGAGAAGCCACAGTGCTCCTGTGGTCATGCGACTCAAACTATGAACCACATCGTAAATCACTGTTGTCTGCGCTCCTTCAACGGAGTAGGAAAACTAAGCAAACATTCTCTAGAAGCCCTCTCATGGACACCAGACCTCGGCATTGACATGCAGCTCCCCGGACACATTGCCAGATGCAGTCATAGAGTTGCAGAAGCTAAGTGACATGAAGTGTCTAACTATATTTTGCTCAAACACCAGAGATTTTTTCCTGAATAAGCAGACGATCCTTTCTGTTCTGAATAGTTGAAGTGTCTTTTTTGAGTAACGGTACTTGAAAGCACACATGCAGACAGACACAGGGGTGCAACAAACTGTTTCAACAGAGGAGGGGGGGAGGGGCTATGCAAGATCCAACTGTGGGCCCCCCTCCTTTCTCCTGACTAATTTTTACTGAAATTGCTACGGATGGTTTTTAACCCCCGTGTATAATAATATGTAGGCTCTAACGACATTATTGTGTATTGGGATTTAGAGGAAGACAGTCTGCAAGTGAGAGTATTACTAAAAATATTTAAAGGTAACTATTCAAAATTAAGTTATCCTGCGTCTTGGTTTTCATGTACATGTTAGTTCGTAAGAAACCCTGATGGTGTTCAGTCACAAACATCAGCAGTAGCGGCTACTAGATTTTACGCTGTGTGTATTTTTCGGAAATATTTTTTCATTTGTAACTATGTTTTATAGACATTTATGGTTAATTGTTGGAATGAAAAAAATATTTTACTTGTTTATCTGTTGATTCGGGGGCCCCCCTTGTGACAAACTGGGCCCCTTTGCGTCGAATAACGCTGCCACATACCCCCCCCCCCCCCCATTATTGATAACCTGTGCAGACCCACATCAAGGCCATAACTGATCAAAATATATAAATATATATTCCCACAACAAGCAAAATGCTGACACGCCAGGGCTGTAACTGATACAATATTTACGCAGCAACTCGTGATGTCATTCATAATAGATTTTTGGGTCAGATCGCTTGAGAAAAATGTGTGTCGTGCACCCTCCAACACCTGAGACAGCCAATTAATAATGCTATCACGTGGTTGAACAAACGAGCCAGCTTGTTACTGCTTCAGCACCCCACCGGTGTGTGGTTGGAGAGCGATCCACACAGACATTGAACAGTTGGCTACGGACCTTTTAGCTGGTAGTGACAGCCAGCATCATCGGGCAGTTGCCAAAATTGGCAACTGATACATGTGAACTGCTCTCCAACACACCGGTGTGCAGAAGCAGTAATAAAATGGCACGTTTGTTCATCCGCTCAGCACTCGACAACAACTGTGATGAACAGGCTGGAGGTTAAAGTAAAATCGTCGCCGTTGTTCATATTCTAGATTTGAAGCTTTAGTGACTGCAAGGATTCATACTCTTAGGTTTTTCGGTAAAGTCACGTAGGGAAGAAATAAATAATTTAAAATCATACAAATAATAATAGAAATAAAATAATAAATCACGACGTTTCGGAGGCAACACAAGTCTCCGTCATCAGGTGGGACCGTCACAGCTAGATTCACTTATTATTTCTATAATTTTTTATTTTTTACCTACGTGACTTTACCGAAAAACCTAAGAGTATGTTGTTCAGATTACCTAAAACAACAAAATCGGTCCAGACCATCACATGAGTTTAACAGTGCTGCTTTTAAATACATATTTGCTGCTTCACTGGAATTGAAAGCACAATTCCAACTATGGCAACACATTGACAATTCCAATTATTAATGGGTGGAACGTCCCTCTCCAACCTGTGTGGCTGCCTTTTTATGTAATAGAACAGTTGCCCATCAAAGTCCGTGGTGTATTTTCTAAATTACAGCTCTAGATCTGAATATCGTTAAGGTTGAAGAAGGCAGCGATTATTCAGAGGGGACAGCGGATTTCCACGATGGACGTCCGGCCGCTCCAGAACTGAACTTGACCACCAAGGTGGAGGTGTGGGCGGACGACGTAAAAAAATTCATCCAGGTGGAGTTGTTGGAGGAGGACACTGGTCAAGGTGATTCTCCGTTTGAGTGCATCGCAGACCAACGTACATAATGTGCAGCCTGTACACACGATCCACTCGCACCGAATGCGCACCGCACTAATTGCACACAAACACACAAAAACTTGCACTACTCTTCCCGCCGACTGGACAGCGCGTACATGAAGAATGCTCTCTAAAGAGCCTATTAATATTATTTTTGTTATGCTTTTTTACCCAGGAAAGCCTCGCTGAGTCTCAAGACTCTTTTTCAGGAGGGTTGTGCTAAGTTCTACAGTAGGGGGGGGGGATGATGTTGTTACCGCTGCTGTGTGTGATCTCAGTTGGACATTGGTGAAAAAGGGCTTCATAGCTCATCGGATTCCTCCAGTATAAATACATATTCTGATTCAATTGTGTAATTTGCAGGTACATTTTTCAGCATTGGGATGTTTTGGCCAATACCAGTTGCATTGTGTGGGTTTTGTTTTGTCATGTGCGAAAAACCGGAGCTCTAGATCTGCCACCAACAGTTACATGCACGTAGGGCAGGCATTCATAGAGAATGTTTAGAGCTGGTATAGGACAGATTCCAATTTTTTTTTTAAATACCCATAGTCAGGTGAAGTCATCTGTGACCGCGCTGAACTCATCAGTGATCAAGGCTCAGGCTCGGTCAAATATGGCACCAATATGGTTGCTAATGGAAGTGCTGTTGTGTTTTTCAGACGGTTAAATTGCAGGCACAATTAGCTCTAATAAAAGAGGCTTACATACACATTTATATGAGCTCTGAACAAAAAAAACGAGAATGAAGCTGGCAACGAATTTGTGCTCTTGAATTTGGCTTTCTAAATGGCATCTGTGCTGGTTTAAATCTACTGCTGTAAATAAATACATAACGTGTGATTAATTGTTTTTTTTTAACACCCAAGACTCAAAGGGCTCTTCTTGGACAATGTTTATAATTCTTAACAGGAGGGTTTGTAACTGCCTCGTTTATTTACATGTAAGTATTTCCACTTGTGAAAGACATTTGTGTGTGTGTATATTTTACAGTTCTAGAGTCAACGACGGTTCAAGTTGAAGAAACCAGTGAGAGGCCAGAGGAGATGGGGAATTCATGCGGACGTGCTGACACGTCGGATCGGAATTTCATTGAGGTGGAGCTGTCGGAGGAGGACATTGCTGAAGGTGAGTCTCTACCCTTGATCGCATCGTTGAGAAAAAAATGTGATCATCCCCTTTGTTTTTATTGCAACCATATTCCCAGACGTTGCGACCATTGGGAGCCGTGCCACAAGACGAAGACGTTTTTCTTTTGCAAAACTTATCCCTTTGGTGTAATTAGTGTGCGTCTTGTCAAATAATGGCCCAAAATTTAAGGCTCATTCCTCGTGCGCTCCATTTAGATAGCCCTGTTCTCAAACAACCTTTGGCGACGAAGCTAAATCATTTATAAGAACAAGGACTCCCGGGGTTGGACCAACCCAGGAAACAGTGGTCAGCCCAAAATACACTGCAGAAAAGGGGATGAAAATACGGTCTCCTTATCTTATGTAGATTTATATAGCAGTGCCGTATTGCAAGGTGTTTTACAACAGTTATAAAATTGTACCTTAGATGATAGTGGTTGACATAAAGGATGAGGTTGTTAAAAGTGGTGATGGAGCTATGGTGCCAGCAGGACAGGTGGGAGTGGTTAAGGAATGGTTGGGGTAGTGATTTGGGTTAGTGATAGGGGTGGGGGTAGTGATAGAGGTTGGGGTAATGGTAATCGTAGAGATAGGGGTTGGGGCAGTGATGGGGGTTGGGGTAGTGATGGGGGTTGGGGTAGTGATGGGGGTTGGGGTAGTGATGGAGGTTGGGGTAGGCCACGTCGTAGCTGGGGGGCAGGATTTAGCAGTCGATTGGCTATGGAGAGGAAATGAGTCACCAGAGCCAGACTTCGGATCACATGATCCAACACTGCCCATACTGCTGATTCATGGGCAATATCACCGAGATCCAGCAAGCCTCCAAAGATGCTATATATTAGCTTAATAACCTCCATATACAGACAAATGCAAACGTAAGGTGTTACCGTTGCTGTTTCTGCTGCTTATTTTTCTCGTATCACTTAATTGAACCCTCCCATTTGCATTTTTAACCAGGTGTGGCATACGAAGCAAAGGAAATGGAACTCCTGTGCGAGGAGTGCGGGAAGGGAGGAGGATGCGTCGACGCGATGAAAGACAAAACAGAACGTGCCAGCAAGAACTCGCGATCCTGCAGGCAGTGCGGGAAGTCGCTCGAAGGCACCACACTGCTCGTGGCGGTCGCCGGCGATGGGAGAAAGCACACGTGCGAAGAGTGTGGGAAGGCCTTTGCAACGCGATACACCTTAAAAAAACATTCCAGGATACACAGCGGAGAGTGGCCACACGTGTGCATCGAGTGTGGGAAGGGGTTTGCAACTCGCTTTGACTTGGAGAAGCACGCTAAAGTACACACCGGTGAGAAGCCGCACTTGTGCAAAGAGTGCGGGAAGGGCTTTGCGCATCGCTACAATTTGGAAACACACTCCATATCGCACACCGGCGAGTGGCCGCATGTGTGCAAGGAGTGCGGGAAGGGCTTTAGGCAGCGTTCCGACTTGGAGACGCACACAAGAACGCACACCGGTGAGAAGCCGTACGTGTGCAAGGAGTGCGGCAAGGGCTTTGCAAGACGCGCCCACTTAGAGGCGCACTTCATCTCGCACACGGGCAAGTGGCGGCATGTGTGCAAGGAGTGTGGTAAGGGCTTTGCACAGCGGTCCGATTTGGACAGGCACATGAGAACGCACACGGGCGAGTGGCCCTTTGTGTGCAAGGAGTGCGGCAAGGGATTTGCGCAATGTTCAGACTTGGAGAGGCATACGAGGACGCACACGGGCGAGAAGCCGCACGTTTGCAAGGAGTGCGGCAAGGAGTTTTCACGGATCTACACTTTAAAGAGACATTCGGTAACGCACGCCCAAGAATGAAACTTTGAATCGATTTTTTGTTGGTGTTGAAAGCAATGGTGATTGTTTTTTTTTATCCAATGCTCCTGCCCCATCGTATGCTCTTAAATAACGTATGTTTAATTATTAAGCGTCTTTACCCTGGAGAGCCTCACTGAGTGAGTTATTTTTCTCATCCTGATTGAGTCAATTTGCAAGTCATTTGTATTGCATCTGGATATTTATCCAATAGCTGTTACGCTTATATAGTTTCCTAGCTATGGGGAGGAAATATTGCAACCCAAAGGAATCCTATGCGGAACAGTAAAACAAAATACAAACTCCACCACAGAAAGGTGGGCAAGCCAGGGAATCGAAGCTCGGGACATGCAGCACAATCACTACCGCTGCACCAAACCTGTGTAATGACAGTTGAGCCGACATGTGATGTGAGTGGACTGGTGGCCATGGGAGGTAGTGACAAGAGTGTCAGCTGTGAGTGCGAAGGGACAGGTGGCTACGGGAATGATCGATAGGTGACGGAAGAGGATGGTAAAATCTGCTGGTGGAGCGAGTGTCCAGAGTCAGCGAGAAGGTTCGGGAAGGGGGGCTTGGCCTTGGTCCGTAAATATGGAGATGCGCGGGAGACTCTGGGCTGTTGTAGTGAGATTTCCGCCTGTCCAAGTGACCGTGTCTTCAATAAAGAACCATCTCAAGAAAAGTGTGTTAAGTTGTCTTTACACCTGTATTCAGAATGTAATGGTTCTTGCTCTTAGAGTGCAGCTAATTGTTATATGCATGTACGTTAAACTTCATTCGCACAGTACATAGCCAACTGTGCTAATTGGAGGTGCGGAGGAAGGACAACAAACTAAACACAAAAAGCAGTTCTAAAGAAATTAGTTTAAATCTAAATTTAAAAGTGCATAGCTCCAGTGGCTTCCTAATATCAGAAGGAAGAGCGTTCCAGGCGACCGCAGTAGCGCCTCTGAAACCGTGCGATGTGGTGACCATCTTTACTCTTTGGTTCTTTTGGTAAAGTCACGTATAAAGATAAAATTATAAATTAAATAATAGCATACGACGTTTCGATTGCAACACAAGCAATCATCATCAGGTATAAATGAAATAGCAACAAAAATCTAACCAGAAAACTATATACAGACATATAAGCAGACATATCACCAAGATACAGAGAGAGAGTAACACATAGGCACAGAGAGGGAGATCGTCTCTGTGGCGAGGCCTTAAATAGACAGAGGGGGGCGGGAGCGGAGAGAGGGAGGGGTTAGAGAAAAAATTAACATGTCATTGAGTACGGCGACGCGTGGTAAAGTACGCAAGCTTGAACATTAGGAGAGGGAGAAAGAACACACTAAAATAACCTAGCAAAATATCGAAATGTTATGTATTACAACACAGAGAGTCGGTCAACACACAATTAACGCATAGCCTGGTCGATTACGTATTTCAAAGATTGCTAATTTAAAATTTAAGTGTGAAAATTACAAAGAGAGACAAAACATAAAACAAGAGGAACGGAGGCACAGACAGAGCAGAACATAAGAGCGACAAAAAACGAGTGGAGACAGAAAAAGTACACTAAATACACAGGCAGAGAGAGAAAACAAAAAACCCAGAGAGAGAGAAAAAGATAAACTTGAAACTTCCCCGTAGAAGTGGTTCAATCTTAATTTGGAGCTTTCGTGACTGCAGGAATTACTCTTTGGTTCTTTCGGTAAAGTCACGTATAAAGATAAAATAATAAATTAAATAATAGCATACGACGTTTCGATTGCAACACAAGCAATCATCATCAGGTATAAATGAAATAGCAACAAAAATCTAACCAGAAAACTATAGACAGACATATAAGCAGACAGATAACACGTTCCTTCGGAGTGGGCAGGTAGGAACTTGGTTGGACAGCGCATTCGTGCACGACAGCCAGACAACTCATACCTGGTGGGCAGTGTGGAACCTGTTATTCCTACCTGTATAAAAGATAACTTGACTTGAGGTAGCCAGGCAGCCAGCCAGGTAGCCAGGCAGCCAGCCAGGTATTATTTTATCTTTATATGTGACTTTACCGAAAGAACCAAAGAGTAATTCCTGCAGTCACGAAAGCTCCAAATTAAGAGTGACCACCTTTGTTTGATGACAAGACAAAAGCTGCTGCAAGGATGACCGGAGTTCACATGCTGGTTTATGCTCCTTTTCAAGTTGTATTTATTTGGTATAGCCCTGTGAGCCATGCAGCTCTTAAGTCGGGTGCAACCGCAACAAACTAAATATGAACACAGAACATCTTAAAGCGACGACGTGTAACAGAAACATCTTGGAATAAACCAGCAAATATTACAAAAAAAAACGTTTTAAAACGTGTGCAAAAATCCCAATGTGGTGCAAGTCAACAATAAAAAACATACGACAATTTAGATTAACCATGTTTTCGAATTACCAAAATAAAGCGAGAAAAACAATGTAACAACAGTAATCATAGGTAGTTTGATTCAAATTTAACAATAAACGATAAACAACACGTACGACCAAACTTGCAGCCATAGCTGACAGCATGACAATCCCAGTGCATGATGTGTGAGTGAGTCAGTGGTAGTGTGAGTGAGTGCATGATGAGTGAGTCGGTGTATGATGTGTGAGTGAGTTAGTGGTTGTATGAGTGAGTGTATTATGTGTGAGTGAATAAGCGTATGATGAGTGAGTCAGTGTATGATGTGTAAGTCAGTGTCGGCCCCCTCTGCTCGCGCCTCTCGCCCACCACAAACGGCCCGCCAGCCGCTGGGAGCACGCGCCTCAGGCGGCCATCTTTTTATTTAATTTTTCTTCACGGCCCCCCCCGGCCCCGTCGACTCCATCGGCTCCCCCGGCCCCCTCACAAACGGCCCCGCAAGGTATTGTTCTTCATTTGTGACAAACACTTTGTGTGTAATGAGTCTGTGTTGGGGTCCCCCCAATATATGTCGTGGGTAGGGACTGGAAAGTTGGTACTTATAACGAAACAATGTATAACGGGGAATTTTCCCCCATGAGAATAATGTGGGGGGGGTAGGGGGTGGGATAGGGACTGTGAAAGCTTCAAAATCATTGCCCATGCAACGCAAAATGGGGCAATTTCTACCATAAGAAACAATGGAATAAGATTGGGATAGGGACCGTAACTTAGGGACGTGTTTCATACCTAGCAACCAAGATATGTACTGTACATTTACAGTACCTGTACTATACTGTACAACAATGTACACATTTATAACCTTTTAACAGCATTTAAACTTACCAAACGATTGAAAACCATTTTAATGAGCATTACGAAGCAGCCCTGTACACTTTAAAAGTTGTCCTTTTTTATAGAAAACGTATCCGTGACATTTCAAACCAATGACCCAAACATAAAACCATTTTTAGTGTAAAAAAGCACAGAATCTTAAGCATAATTTTATTACCCTATCCTGTCTCTGGTGTGGACCAATGAGTTTCAAAGACTGCATATATTATCAGAGTATTTTTTTTGGCATTCTGACCACAAGTATTGTGGTTAATGCAAACATGATTTCTTGTAAAAGGTTTCAGTTTGGTGTTTTAACAACTTTACACCTGTTTTGTTGCCTGAAAAAAGGGGAAAACCTATTCTCAGGTTTTACCTTAACCTACAATTCTTATTATCTTACTTTAAGGAGTGGATGGGTTGTGCTTGATTGGCTTGATTGGAGGTGGAGTGAGAGGATTAGGCCAATTACAATGAGCACTCGCTACGCACAAATGAGAGAGCACAATGGGACTGAGAAGCAGCAGACAGAATGCTGAGGATAGATGCTAAGAGAGCGGTGCACGCGCAAAATGTGAATTATACATTTTATATACTAAGCTGAACTGAGTCAAAACCACATTGTTGGGGGGAAATTTGACGTTAGGTTCCTCAAAACTGATGTGAGTACGAAACAACATATATCGCACCAACGTTTATCAGGAACTCCTTGTATCCAGATTTATTTTTAAATTTGGCCCCCAGCGCTCGAGAATGTATACCTGCTTCACCGTCATCCATGCCTAGATATAGCAACAAGCAAAGATTGTCACCAATATCGTAACCTGGTAAGCCAGGTGATTACCCGAAAACTATCAGCCATTATCCCTCCTTCATATTGATTAAGTGAACGCCCTTATAACGGCTAAGCCCCCCATCTTTCAGGCCATGATCCCAAAGGAACAGGTTCTGGATATGAGCAGGTTATTAGGTGGCCTCCATAGGACGTGTCGGTTTACTGGGGTGCGACGGTGGCAAGATGTTTAATTACCCCGCCTGGTGACCTGCGGTTACGTCATAGCCGAGTGACCAGCACTGAACAAACCTCTCTAACCACTACTGTAAATCAACAACCCCGTTTGTTCACTACACATTTTTTTTCTCTTTAGCCGATTTCTTTCTTTCTTAGCTCCAGGAGCTAAGGTGGGGGGGTTTTGTTGCTTGTTTTTTACCTTTTGGGGCAATTTATAAACTTTCCAGACCTAGGGCCGTTAGTGCGCAACTCGAGTCTGCCCTCCTAGCTATGCTAGGGGGTTTCCTCCCTGTAACCTTGTGCTTCATGGCGGACAGGTCCCTAGGGAAATAGTTCAATAATTCCCTGTCAATGGGAGACCAGAGACCTTCCTGGGAGGAACACGGGAACTTCTACAAAGCCTCCTGGACAAGAAAGAGGAAAACATCGCCCTTCTCCGGGTTCTCAATCAGAAGTTAAGTGGGGTGAGTGGGAAGGTGAAGAGGCAGGAAGCCATGATGATGACCCTTCAATCCTCACTTGAGGAACGGGGTGATGAGGTCAAGTCGCACGAAGCTAGACTGCTGGAGCTCGAAGAAGCCTATTACAAGCTAGATTTAAGGGGAGGGAGTGTCAACTTAAAGCCTTTGGCCTCCCGGAGGGAGCAGAGGGCAGTGCTCCCCATGAAGCCCTCTTCTACATTCAGAAACATTTTCCTGATGCTTAAAAAACCCAGAATCTCCTGGTATGCAGCCTGTTAAGTCTGAATAGATAGCGCAGGTTTAGCAGGTTGGAAGAAGAGGTGGAGAGTACCTGATGGAGTCTAGCAATGTAAGGCTTCGCCCCCTGATGATCTTGCTTGCAATATGTCATGGTACCTCTGAGGTGCTGTAGACGGCGAGGGCAGCGGGAAGAAAGGGCATTCTACTGAAGGCCAACCGAGCTGTCAGACCTGGCTGATCCTGTGCAGGCCAACTACTAAACCTCACACAGCACATCGAAGATGGCTACCAACAGAAGATGATCACCGGCGCACCGTTTGTTGATCTATTTGCTGCATATGAGACTGTTCAATGCCGCATTTTATCCACAAGCTGTACCTCATGACTGGCGACCCAGACCTTAACCAGACCAGGTGTAGCCTGCTAGAGAACAGACGCTTCTACGTGGAAATAAACGGGCAGAAAAATAGATGGTGTTCCAAAAAGAACGGCTTACCACAAGGCAGTGTGCTCCCCCCACTTTTATTCAATACTTACACCAGCGATCAGGCACTTCCTGCTGAATGTCAGCGGTTCATCGATATGCTGATGACCTCTGTATCACCACACAGCAGAGGAATTTCGAGAACAGAGAAGATCCTGGAGAGGGCACTGCACGAGATGTCAAGATACTACCTGAATAATCATCTCAACCCAAGTAAACCCCAAATCTGTGCCTTCCACCTGAGAAACTGGGATGCAGAGCAACACCTGAATGTCACCTGGGGAGACCAGAGCCTCGAGCACCGGAGTCAGCCAGTGTACCTCGGGGTAACACTGGATCATATACTCAGCTACAAAAAGCACACTTTAAATACCAAAGCCAAGGTCAACACACGAAACAACATTCCCATGCAAATTCAAAGTGGGGAGCACATCCATCCACTCTACGCACCACTCCTTAGCAATTTGTTTTTCTGTGGCTGAATATGCATGCTCTACCAGGGGACGCTCAACCCACCGTAAACATTTCGACTCCGCCCTAAATGACACATGCAGAATCGTAACAGGGTGCCTGAGAACCACCCCTGTTCCCTGCCAATATGCACTATCTGATATAGTGCCCCTTAACATCAGGAGGAGGGTAGCAGGTGACCACGACTGGCAAATCGTAGAGTGGGACATCCATCATCCGATATATGGCCATCAGCCAGCACACCATCGTCTCTTATCGAGAAAAATGCTTCTTGTGCTCCATTGTACCACTGACCACATCACCATAATCTGCTAGAAAAACTTCCCTCTAGCAAAAATAATTGGAAAAAACCAAGTGACAAAACTTCTGAATGGAGCTAGTGAGGAATCAACCCCAGTGAGGAGCTCGCATCTGGCTCCAATTCCAAATGGCTCACATGGCAGAGCCTAAACAGACTGGGAGTGGGTTTTGGCAGATGCAACTCTCATAAAATCATGGGGCTTCTGCGCAACCGACCAATGTGCATGTGTCCTTAGGGCGGTGCACCCATCCCGGGTGCACTGTTCCACGGCCGAGGCCACAGATAGGGGTACTCGGCTGTGAAAGGGGGCCTGCCTTCCCTGGGGACCACTGGGAAAATGGCTTTCTCTTCCCTTCCTGCCGTCACACCTTGGTCATCGCACTCGGAGTTGGATTGAGTGTGGTCGGTGTCCTTTCCCTAACCTCTTTTGCCTCCTAGTCCCATTCATTCCCCCTTGCCCCCCACCTCGTTTCCTCACAAGGGGTTCCCTGGATGTCGTCTGCTCTTGTTTTGGTGCATCTCTCCCTATCTTTTTTCCCTCTTTCCCTTTTTTCCTCTCTTTTCCTCCTCATGTTCTCCTTCAATTCCACCCCCCCCTTCCTCTGTTCCCTCCCCCCATTCTTTTATGGTGTCCCTTTATCTCCTGTGGGGTGGTTTGAGCATGGATGGTAGTCAGTAATGCAGTTCTGTTTCACCCCCCTCCTGTTGAACATTGTTATGGAAAGTGAACCAGGTCTGACCTCGAGGGCTGCATTGTGGTCTCGCCGGGAGGCCAACAAAGTTTTTTTGCTTCTTTCTGGGCTCGGGGTTGGGCACAAGGTTGTTGGTGTTTGTTGTAAGAAGTGATAGTTCGGAGCTGGATGGTCCCCCACCCCCAAAAAGGAGCGTGTTGTGGGGTATGCATGCAGGGAGGTCGGGGGGAGGAGGTGGTCACTTGGGATTCAGTCGCCTCCCCGTAGGACTTCTGAGGGACAAGTACATTTGGTGCGTGTAGGTCCCCTCACTTTTGTCCCTTATTTTCCTCTACCTATATAAAATCCGACGGCCCCACTCGTAGTCCCCATGTGTGAGGCAGTGAGTCCAATTTTCTCCCCATCTATGGACCCAGGAGTATTGAGGCCGGGCTTCAGTCCACAAAGTTTTTGCATCACCCCGCACCATTCCCCCCTTGTTGCAGTCTGGCCCTTGTGTAGGGCTCCAGTTTTGTTTCAATGAAAACTACCTCGCTTGGTATACAGGAGGTCGTGGGTTTGATCTCGACCTTGACGCCTGCTGTATATTTGGAGTTTACCTGTTCTCCTCCATGGTCTCGTGGATTTTTTCTCCAGGTCTTCCAGTTTTTCCCTCCACATTTACAATCAACATTCATGTATATATTATTGGCTGCTTTAAATTTCTATGCGATAAGCCACTTCGTTGGGCGCTCAATTGAGGCTCACGCTTGTATCTTTTTAAAGGAGTCTAGCACATGCCTCTGGAGTTCCAGAAGGTGATTTAATGAACTACTGAATCCACACGTATGGAGATCTCCAATGGACGAAACCCATTACTTATTTACTCTGCTGACCGCACTGTCCAAAAACAGTGGGGGAATGTAGTTTTGCCCCTTTTACAATTACGATGTCAATTTTCTACACTCTGGCTTTTCCACCAGTTAAATCGGCCTTGATTTAGTACAAAACAAGAATTAACATTCACAATCACGGCAAAATCTCTGACGTAATGTCTGTAGGAACCACCGTCTCATCAGTACAACCGGTGTCAGTTTGTATGTATGTACAGTGAGGGAAAAAAGTATTTGATCCCCTGCTGATTTTGTACGTTTGCCCACTGACAAAGAAATGATCAGTCAATAATTTTAATGGTAGGTTTATTTGAACAGTGAGCGACAGAAATAACAACAAAAATCCCAGAAAAACGCATGTCAAAAATGTTATAAATAGATTTGCATTTTAATGAGGGAAATAAGTATTTGACCCCTCTGCAAACATGACTTAGTACTTGGTGGCAAAACCCTTGTTGGCAATCACAGAGGTCAGACGTTTCTTTGTATTTGGCCACCAGGTTTGCACACATCTCAGGAGGGATTTTGTCCCACTCCTCTTTGCAGATCTTCTCCAAGTCATTAAGGTTTCGAGACTGACGTTTGGCAACTCGAACCTTCAGCTCCCTCCACAGATTTTCTATGGGATTAAGGTCTGGAGACTGGCTAGGCCACTCCAGGACCTTAATGTGCTTCTTCTTGAGCCACTCCTTTGTTGCCTTGGCCGTGTGTTTTGGGTCATTGTCATGCTGGAATACCCATCCACGACCCATTTTCAATGCCCTGGCTGAGGGAAGGAGGTTCTCACCCAAGATTTAACGGTACATGGCCACGTCCATCGTCCCTTTGATGCAGTGAAGTTGTCCTGTCCCCTTAGCAGAAAAACACCCCCAAAGCATAATGTTTCCACCTCCATGTTTGACGGTGGGGATGGTGTTCTTGGGGTCATAGGCAGCATTCCTCCTCCTCCAAACACGGCGAGTTGAGTTGATGCCAAAGAGCTCCATTTTGGTCTCATCTGACCACAACACTTTCACCCAGTTGTCCTCTGAATCATTCAGATGTTCATTGGCAAACTTCAGACGGGCATGTATATGTGCTTTGTTGAGCAGGGGGACCTTGCGGGCGCTGCAGGATTTCAGTCCTTCACGGCATAGTGTGTTACCAACTGTTTTCTTGGTGACTATGGTCCCAGCTGCCTTGAGATCATTGACAAGATCTTCCCGTGTAATTCTGGGCTGATTCCTCACCGTTCTCATGATCATTGCAACTCCACGAGGTGAGATCTTGCATGGAGCCCCAGGCCGAGGGAGATTGACAGTTATTTTGTGTTTCTTCCTTTTGCGAATAATCGCACCAACTGTTGTCACCTTATCACCAAGCTGCTTGGTGATGGTCTTGTAGCCCATTCCAGCCTTGTGTAGATCTACAATCTTATCCCTGACATCCTTGGAGAGCTCTTTGGTCTTGGCCATGGTGGAGAGCTTGGAATCTGATTGATTGCTTCTGTGAACAGGTGTCTTTTATACAGGTAACAAGCTGAGATTAGGAGCACTCCCTTTAAGAGTGTGCTCATAATCTCAGCTCATTACCTGTATAAAAGACACCTGGGAGCCAGAAATCTTTTCTGATTGAGAGGGGGTCAAATACTTATTTTCCTCATTAAAATGCAAATCAATTTATAACATTTTTGACATGCGTGTTTCTGGATTTTTTTGTAGTTTTTCTGTCTCTCACTGTTCAAAAAAACCTACCATTAATATTATAGACTGATCATTTCTTTGTCAGTGGGCAAACGTACAAAATCAGCAGGGGATCAAATACTTTTTTCCCTCACTGTATGTACAATAATAAACGCGCATATGAGTATGTTATTAGATGATAGACACGTACAGAGATAAGTAGACATTCCTACAAAGATATATCTCTCGATAAGAGACATTGACACAGAGACCAAGATGCAGTTGTAGAAATAGAGACATGGAGGCAGGGGCACAGAGAAATAGATATAGATACAAAAAAATAGACCTACAGAGAGACTGATTAAAAGAAACGGACACACATTAATACATTAATTAATTATCCAATGGCACCGTATAATCAGTATAACTCCATGACATAATCGGCATAGGCCACCGCCAGATTAGCGTATTCTTACCCTGATTAGCATGTTACATCCCACTTGCCAGCTGCAGGTAAATGCAGCTTCATTCATGTTATGCACAGGAAGCCGGTGAGACGCCACTGTTAGAATAATCTCCTGAAGCTTGGTAATGTTTTGTTTTCTCGTGTTACTGGGAACTGTTGTATATTCATTTCAACTGTAGTGATCGCTGGCTTTTGAGTGATGCGCGCGTGTTTATTCTGCATGGCGCTTGCTAATAATGTTCAATGCCACCTGCACAGTGCTACCTGTGGTGTGTGGTATACACTTGTTGATGTTTACGAGGGATTGCATGCTGCTACCATGCACTTTTAAAGTCATCTAGATTAAAAACTAATTTCTTTAACTTATACTAGATTTGAAATTTTCGTGATTGCAAGGATCCATACTATTTGGTTCTTTCGGTAAAGTCACGTAGGTGAAAACAGATATATAAAAGTTAATTAAATCACGACGTTTCGATTGCAAAACAAGCAATCATCAGGTGTGAAAACCACAGCAATATTTTTTTTACTGAAGTGGGAGAGATGCCGGGGTTAAGGAGGTTATATAAGTCAGAGAGGGGCGGTGGGGGGGGTATAAGGGGAGAGGGGGGCGTTGCGTTGACGCCCCCCTTCCCTCATCCCCCCCCCCCTCTCTGACTTATATAACCTTCTTATATAACCTTCTTTAACTCATTTTTGTGTTTAGTTGTCCTTCTGATTAGCACGGTTGGCTACATACGGTGGGAAAACAGTTTAAATTATATATAATGTTTTATGGACTAACCTACGATAAATGGGCGATAGAGTCAGCAGCAGAACCGGCCCTAGACCTTTGGGGGCCCTAAGCAAAATTTGGTTGGAGGCCCCTTTGATGTATGATTTTTTTCACCCACTCGCTAGCAGTGACTCGAGGGGGCCCTTTGCAATTGCAAGTGTCGCTTAGTGGCTGGGCCGGCTCTGGTCAGCAGCATCCAGACCTCTGCCTCGTATGCGGAACGCGATTCCCCTTAACATTGGGTGCAGTAGGGACGCCACGGTGGCGAGATGTTAACTACCTCGCCTAGTGTACAGGAGTTCGTGGGTTCAAACCCGATCCCGACCCCGACCCCGACCCTGGCACCAGCTGTATATTTAGAGTTTGCATGTCTCTCCCCGTGGTCACGTGGATTTTTCTCTGGATCCTCCGGTTTTTCCCTCCACATTTTGAATCAAAATACGTTTTTAGAGTATTGTATTTGGCTGCTATAAATTTCCACACGATACGCCATTTCACCGAACTATCATTTGTGGCCAGGTCACTTATGAAAAAAAGCTGTCTAACTCAGTGGGCTCTTTCCTGGTTAAATACAAATACTAAATAGCCCTTCATAGGGACTCTTAACACACCTGTTTGAACTTGCATACCCGTCAGTATGGGTCATGAGCCTATTCATTTATTTTAAAATAAAATTCAGATTTTTTCATTGATTCAACACGTGGGTCCGTTACATCACGTTGCTTCGCGTCCTCAAAGCATCAACAACATGAGCTAAACCGGTTATAGAAAGCAAGGGGGTATAAAGATGGGGAGCTGGCCCGCAGCCCCAAACAAGCCGGGGCACCACCGGAAGAGATAAGGTAAGTATTTAAGGGAGAGGGAGTGACAAGCGAAGGGGTGTAACCAAAATGCATCTAAAATCAAAGAAAAACATGAGGCGGGTAATCAGCGATCCTATTTTTCCTCCACCCATTCGAGTTCATCTCTCAGCTAATCTATGAGGGTTGTACCCCTTATCATCAGTCCCTATCTGCCGACACCTCCATCCAGCAAGCTTATTTCAGATGTATAAGAAGGGACAAACTGGCCTCACATTCTCCCTCCTTTCCCTTAAACTTATGGCTCATGGGCTCCATACCAACCTGCTAGGAGCGTACTGTAAAGAAGAGTCGACACAAGGTTGCAGGGGGTTCATTCTTTATTGCTTCCCCCAGTCCACACTCGTCCCCAGCCTTCTCTGTCCATTTCCCGCCAGTTATTCCCTCTTTCCCGCCAGTTATCTCTCATATCTCCTCGCCTGCTGCTCCCCCTTCCACTGTCCCCGCTCTATTTACCCCCTCCTCATTTTGGCGGGAATCCTTCCCCTGACATAACCTTACATCACCCCCCGCCCCTCCCCCGTGAAGAAAAAAAACGTCCTCGATTCTGCCTACTCCATCGCCCATTTCATTCTCCTCATGAGCCCCCCCCCGCCCCACTTAGTGACAATAACCCTTAAACCCCCAGCAACCATTGCATCAAGTGATTCGTCGATACGTGGTAGGGTATATGCATCGGTAAGCGTGACGGCATTGAGGCGGTGGAAGTCCTTGCAGAATCTCAGTGACCCATCTGACTTCTTCACTAGAACCACCCGTGCCCCCCAGGGACTTGAGGATGGGGAAATTATGTCGGCTCACACAATCTCCTGCACCGCTTGTTGAATGTGCCATTTTTCAATTGGCCTCATTCTATATCTGTTTTGGCGCAGGGGTGCAGCGTCCCCCGTGTTGATGTGGTGCTGCAACAGATGCGTGCGTCCTAGGTCGAACAGTCCCCGGCTGAACACGTCGGAGAACTCCTGCAGTAATGAGTGCAGCTGTTGCTTCTGATCAGGCGACAAATCCGGCTCAGGCCCAGCCAACTGGTCCATCTATGAGTTGTCCCCTCTGTCCTCGGACTGGCTGACGCTTCCCACAAGCTCTGGCCCCGTCCCGGGGACTCCTAGTGACAAGGGACTAATGTGGGCCAGATCCGTTCTCGTCTGAACCGTCGCTGCTCTGTTCGAGGTGTTCAGCACTTGAATGAACAGATGCTGGTTCCCCTGGACAATACTTTCGGTCCCCACTAGTACGTGGCGATCCGTGGCGGCTGGCGCCGGAGACACCAGGATGGGTGAGTTCGGCAGGGCTGTCACGAGGGAGAACCGATATCGCAGCAGTATCTGCATCTGGGCTTCCGGGGGGATGGACAGAGACTCACTGACCAGAGCCTGCACGTAAGGTACCCCCCGGTCAGCCCCCTCCCCCTTCAGGAAATGGAGATGTGTTCTCTGGACTTCCACCCGCCCTTTGGCCAGATCGATTTTCATAGGCATTTGCCTCAAAATCCGTCCCCAACAGGCAGGGCACGGGCAGCGTTGCGGAGACAAGGATGGGTCCTGCTACCGAAATCTGCCCAACCTGTATCGGGGCTTCAACCTGGCCCAGGAAGCCCATGCTCCCTCCATTTGCCACGACAAACGTCTTCTTAACAGGGACTAAAGGCCGATTTTTATCCAGCAGCATCTCGCGCATGGTACTCGAGATGATTGTGGTCGATACCCCTGTGTAAACCCTGATGCGTGCCGACACTCCCGTGATTGTACTAATTTCTCGACGGGCCCCAGCCGGCGTGCCCGTCCTGCCACTTGCTCCCCCCGTTGGGTGTTTAGCCCTGGCAGCTTTGACGGGAGCGGCGGCAGCAGCTGGAGTGATGGGCTGGTTGTGGCTCATGCAGGGCTGGCTGGTTGGCAGCCGTGTCCGTGGTGCCTCCTCCCGTAGTACGAGTGAAAGAGGGGGTCCCAGTGCCGGCGGCCCCCCCATAGGGAGTTGACAATAGTTGCTGGAGCACCCTCTCCACACGGGCCATGCGGGCATCCATGGGGTCCTCCATGGGGTCTGGGCCCACTGCTGCTGCTCCGGGTAGCATGTGCACCACATTTCCTCTTCTCAAATTGGAAGAAAATTTGCAAAGTGAAGAGTGTTGCGAAATAAGTTGTGTTCTAGGTATAGCTGCTTCACGATCTCGGCGTCGCCTAACTGGCGACGCTGTAGATGGTGAAGACGGAGATGATGGCGAAGACTCCAGCAGCACGACAGGATCCCACTCCACACAACAGCCCCGAGGTCCCCTACCGGGACCCCTCTTATACTGTCAGTGTGACCTGGCTCCGCCCCCGGCCACGCCCCCTTTCTGGAACCTACTAGCGGGTTCTTGATATACCCCTTCCATGACCTTTCCCTTAGATCCCTCTCTGGTTTATCACGTGGCCTGCTATCAGTCAGGGCTGCTGTAAGCTGCAAATCCCCTTCCCCACCAGCAGCCAGCGCTATGCTGCTACGTGACCGATTCTATGTCACTATAACAGTATTGGGGCCCCACGGACCGATTGCAGCACCCTCTGAGCTAATAATGTAGTTACATCACTGTCATTAGGTAAATAAAGGTGGCCAGGTGTAGCGTTGGCAACCTACCCCCTTGTGTGCCATGCTGACCTTCAAGGTTCCTCGCTTACAGCACTTGCCCCACAGTTTGTTAGTTCTATACGGATGATATTTGTGTTTGTCTGCCAATCCCACTTCTAAATAACAAGTGTGTGTCTCTGCCGCCATGCTCGAAGATCCCAGCACAGGTCATTACATCTTCTGGGCTCTGAGGAAGACCATGGCCCTAAGGTCAAACGAGACATCAGGGGGTGGCTCAGGCCACACATGTCTCTATGTGCTGCACAGTAAGGCCTGCTGCTTCCACTGCACGCAAGACACACGCCTGATCCACGGTCAGCAGTTGGAAGCGCTTGGAGCCCACATAGTAGAACGTCTCACCCAGGTCTGTGGCAAGAACGAGCCACCCGCCTGGCCGTAGCAGGTGACGCATGCGTCCCAGTGCAGCCACAAATTGATCCATCGACACACATGCCGCCTCCAGGCACAGCATGGAGAGAATGCAGTCAAAGGGGCCTTGGTTCCATGACCTGCAGAGAGGGGCGAGGGAAGAGGTAACCAGCATTCTATGGGGAGATCAGGTGCGGGGAAGGGGTGTAAGAGGAACCTCTCCTCAATTCTGGGTCCATCTCCCCTTAGCTGACGAAGGGAGGGGGGGATTCTGCCCCTCCCTTCCTCCCTTGCCCACTCCGTTATCCCGCCTCTCTCCACAATTCCTCTAATTTTAAACTCCGGAGGAAGGGGGACCACCTGGTATCAAATTACTTTTTTCTCCCCTTTAAGTTTGTGGGACAGGTGTTTGGTAGGCCCGTGTTGCCAAGCAGGGCGTTGCACCATTGTCCCCATGAATTGTGTTCATGGTCTTTCCAGGTAGACAATATGGTTTTCTTGGCTATGATGTTGACAGTTTGGAGTATGGCGTGTTGTTGTTTTGAAAGGGTACCCGGTTTCAAGCCCCACCAGGGCAGTTTCAATTGATGGGAGAGAGATTGGTGCTGCATACCTCATTAAAAGGCGGCCAAGATCTTCTGCTTATAATTTTGCGATGAACGGGCATGACCAGAACACATCAAAGTAGGTTTGGGTTGTGCCTGGGGTGCATCTTAGACAGCCAGGAGGGGTCACCATGAATTTTTCCCTTCTGTCCTTTGTCATGTGTGTGCCATGCATTGGGCCGGATCTCAGAGCTTGCCAGATTTGGGACCATTTCTGCAGTGGAATCTCTTGGAGAATGCTTCTGTTCCAAAGCTTCCTGGTTGCTGATCTGGTTCCAGTACCTTCCCTGTGCAACGGTGTGGACAAATGCCGTCGCCCCGGGGTCAGTCGCGGTGGCCGGTTATGGGGGGAAAATCCCCCCCCTATCTCCAGAAGCCTAGGAGCCACAGTCTTGTCTGGACCGGAGGTGGGGCATGAGTTGGCCAGTCAGGGCAAGCCGGTTAACCTGGTGTGACAGGATTAGTTGGCGAGGGGGTGTGTGATTGGTGGAAAGTGAGGTCAACAAAAAGACAGGGCTTATGTAATGGTGGGGGGTGCTGCATGAGCCAAGTTGATTAACAGAGGCTGTGAGGGCAGGACCAAATGTGTGTATTGAAGTTAGCGTTACCCGTGTACTAGGGCGTTCGCTGGGGCCGGGGCGGTCGGTGTTCGCCGCGGCCTGGCTGTTGCGAGAAGCTACTGTCGCATGGCGACTCAGTGACCGTGACTGTTTTTGCGATGGGTCATTATGGGTGCTGCTGCAGTTGTAGGTGCGCCGGTGCCCGGGGCTGCTGCTGCACGGAGTCGCTGCGAGTGCTGTTGTGAGCGCGATCCGGGACTGCCACTGAATTGAGTCACTCAGAGAGCTGTTGATAGCGCCAATCAAGTCCTGAGACTGCCGTTCCATACCCTGGGGCTTCTGCTGCTTTGCCTCATCATCCGGGAGTGGAGCTTGTGTAATGGTTGACGTGAACGGTCATTGCGGTGTTCTCTATCTGTTTTGTCGCCGCAGTGTTTAGTGATTGACAAAATTCGGGGGCACTGTGTTAGGCTGGTGAACTACAGGGTATTACAAATGTGTCCTGTTACTGTTGTCGAGAGTTTTCAAGAATTGTTTGTATTTGGTTTTTAATAAATTTTTATCCACCACAGTTTGTTCACGTCCTTCTGCATAGTGTTTCAATAGTGCATAATTAATCAAGGCATAGTTAATGAATTCCAAATCTTGTTAAGATTAATTGTTTTCTGGATTAAGTTATTGTCCTTTCTGTCGCCAATAAAGCACGTTTAAAAATCTGCATTGGTGCCCGATGAAAAATATTGAGGGAATTGCATGGGAGAGAAAATAAATATGAACTCCTCTCTCTAATCAAAAAAATTATCAACACTCACACCCTGCCCAGCAAGTGGTAAGCCTCTGAGAGTGTATATTTGGATCTTCCAGGTAGGGGGATATTGTTCTGGCGTCTCTAATCTGTAGTGTTCTAAAGAATTTCGATTTAAAGCTTTCGTGACTGCAGGAATTCATCTTCTTGGTTCTTTCGGTAAAGTCACGTAGAAGGGAAGTAATAAAATAATAAAAATAAAACAATAAAATAATTCTCACGACGTTTCGGCCACAACGCAAGCAGCGTCGCCTCGACAGACCTGGTTTCACCTGAGGACGGCTGCTTTTCTTTAGAAGATGTTCTAAAGAAATGGAGACGTAGGATTTTTAGTTTGGTTTACACCTGATTGAACGACAGGACCTGTCCATCCTTGTCCAAGAGGTCTCCAACTTTATCTATACCTGCTTCTTTTCAGCTGAGCCATGCTATTTTTTCCCCCAAGTTTCAGCGTCCGGTTGCCCCAGAGGGTAATTTTCTGTGGAAGGGGGACGGGAGAGGAAGCTTCTCCTTATAGACCCCCAGTGCCATGGCCGTCGTCCATATTGGTTTTATCCATCGTGGTCTGTTACTGGTTGCTGCGAGAGTGAATGATTCAAGAGAGCATGGTGGTCTAAACAATTCATCATCCTATCTTTTGGATATCCCCCTTTTTGTTGGACCTAGACAGTGTAAACATCTAACCTTATTAATCTGAAAATATAAAACAGCTTTTCAGGACAGCTTGGGATATTTATAAATATATATTGATATGTCTAATTGATGTTCCTCTATGAATCTTCTAAAAAATGGATTAGAGCAATGGCTACCTCTGTGTGATTCTCATCAATGGCTAACATTAGTAGTGGCTCGTGATATCTCAACCAGACCAGGTTGCTTAGTAAAGACAAACATTGCTGTTAAAGTTGTGAGAAGGTAAGAGTTAACGTGTTTTCTTTTTTTATAGAACAATGTTATAAGAACGTGGACAAATAGACGATGGGAGGGACATCCAAAGTGGCGGATTGCGAGGAAAGAAGCAGAAAGCGAAGTGTTCATACCTGCAGTGTGGTGGTAGAACACAGTGTGGATGCAAGGAAACAGAATCAGAATCGTTATTTACACTGGAGGAATCTGATGAGTTATAAAGCTCTTTTTTCATAGATGTCCAGTAGGGGCGGGTTATAATGTTATAACAATGATTACAAAAACACGATTTGATGAGTGATAAGTATAGGAAAGGTTAACAAATCAGTTAAAATAAATATACAAATGAAACTAATCTATTTTTACCTCACCAGGTAAAGCCCACTGAACTATTCGCTTCTTTAAACACACTTTTTTTGAACTTGCCTTGTATCTTCTTTGAAATATTTGACGCTTAATATCTTCGGATCTACAAAGCCTAACGGGCTGAATTTTTTACAGACTCATCCCGCGTGACAATTCAAGATTTCATTTATAAAAGAACGGTCCAAGGCCTGCCAACCCTGCGCCTATGTGTTTGAGTTCAATTTAATCATTAATATTCCTACATTCTGACCCCCTCCCCCCACGTTTCAAATCACGAATGCTCGAGCCCAGCTACACAGGGAAATGTCTTGTCCAATCACAGCGGCTGTTTGGGAAGCCTATGTCCAATGAAAGGCGGATTTATATCGCCGCTCGTCATGGCGCCAGAGTGACCCTTTGGTTCCCTTTTAGTGCTAGACCAACAATTACAGTAATAATTACTACTATTGCTATTGTTAAAATAATTACATAGTTATAATCTTAATTAATAGCTTTCTTGTTTGCGTTGTCGCCCCGTTCCGATGAGCTCAGCACAACATGGTTATGCTCAAGTTGAGCGAGCAGGTGAGAACCGTGATCATGATTTACAATTAAATTCCGTAATGCTATCCCTATTTCGATCGCCAAAATGTTCTCATTATGATTGTCGATATAAATGGTATAAATGAAAGTTCTAAATCTGTGCATTTTGAATACTGTGTCACGATATGCACCGTTGTGCATATGCGAGCAAAACGGGCCAGTTTGTAGGTAGGTGAGTTGATCGTGGAAACGATGGGCCGAAGTGGAGTGCCTTCTTTATGGATCTTAGGAAGACCATAGAATATGGATGGTCTAGCAGCCGAAGATTTTAGGGAGAGCCGTTTGACTGGTTAAATTAGAGAAGTCGAACTGGTAATGATATTGTTTTTTGTAGTCAGGCTGTTAGAAGGATCTTTATTGATTTTTGTGTAGCTGCCATCATTGAGAAGGTCCTGGATTTTGTTGTTGTATGTGGTTTTATCCATGATGACAGTGGTGTAGTGTCAGCAAAAGTAGATCACCTCGGAGCCTATTCCCAGGTCAACTCGGCTTTACAGCCTCTGCAACTCTGCTCAGTCCATGCCCAAGACCTTTCGACCCCTTTAGATCAGTGGTGCTTAAACTGGGGTGCACGCACCCCTTGGGGGTGCATGATGCCCTTTCTCGGGGTGCGAGACGCCAGATTATTTTTCAAAGGCAAATAATCGAAAACACAAATTAAGCACGGGGACGTAAGTACAACTACTTTGTTTCAAACCTATGGATTTATTTAAAACGAGTGAAGGTTAAGAACCGCTGCTTTACTCACTCCTCTTCACTCCTTGTGGAGCATAAGACCGCAAACAAGCCCACGGCATGCCAGATAGAACCACTGCTTTAGATTAACTTTGTTTGGGCTTTTTGGAGATTCTCCATTTAAGCATTTTAGAAAATATAGCTTTACAATGTGGATAAAATGAGAACTCACCATGTCAGATGCCAGTTGTTGGATGCATGGACACACAGCCAGGGATAGAAGAACACAACAAAAATTTCGCGTTTCACTTATATAGGTGTTTATTCGCACCCCACACTACCATCCCATGTAAGCACATAACAAACATGCAAATGTAAGCTTGATTAATGAGTTCGGCAGGGCATATTGCAGCGTGCACACCTGCAATGTAGTGGCATGTGTTGTGTTCGGAAAAATCGTGCGAGGATACGCTCAGTTTAGATGGGGACCACACAAAGGTAATGTAAGGATCACGCAATGACACGGGATCACAACTAATGGAAATAAAAGGCAGAGATAGGGGATAAGAGGAAAGCCTCACGTGCACAGCATGCCACGGCCCAGCAGTATTTAGACGATTCCGAGTACAGGGCACATTCCCATGTTATATCACACTTGGCAGGTGTGAATAAATGCAGCTGCGTGAGTTTTACAGCTGCATTTATATTATGCGCACGACGCCGGTGAGACGTCATTAAGTCGGAATAATCTGCCGAAGATGCGTTAATGTATTCTCGCGTTACTCGCAAACTGCCGTTCTTAAACACTTTAGCAATAATCAGAATAATCAATAAGCAATTGATCAATAATCTCTCGAGTCACTCGGAACTTATTGTTGCCCGCTCTTAACGTCTGTGATGATCGCTGCCTCTTGAGTGTGTATATATGTAGTGGGCACAAACGGACACTCAGACACGCAGGCTGGAGGCAACACATTTATTTATCCAACGCGCTAACACAAAGGGGTAACTGCCCCTTTACCAGATGCTAACCTAAGTGGGAGTCTTGCTTAATTTACTTGGACGACGTGATCATTTTTGGTCGTACGTTTGACGAACACTTGCAGCGGTTGGAGGCAGTGTTCGCCAAAGTGTGCGCCGCGGGCTTGAAATTAAAACCCCAGAAATGCCATCTGCTGCAACCATCGGTGAAGTATTTGGGCCACATTGTGAGTGCGTCAGGTGTGGCCACGGATCCGGAAAAGACTGCTTGTGTCCAGACGTGGCCGACTCCTACATCTGCCACTGAGGTGCGTAGCTTTGTGGGCTTCGCATCGTACTATCGCCGGTTCGTCCGGGATTTTGCGACCATTGCGAAGCCACTGCACGCACTCTCTGCCAAAGGACAGAAATTTCGCTGGGAGAAAGAGGAGGAGGCCGCTTTTGCGGTGCTTCGTACAGCCTTGGCGGACGCACCGCCTCTGGGGTACCCGGATTTCTCCCGGCCATTCTTCCTCGACACCGACGCCAGCGACACGGGCATCGGAGCTGTCCTGGCTCAGGTTGTCGACAGGGTGGAATGGGTGGTGGCCTATGGTAGCCGCGTTTTGTTCCCCACTGAGCAGCGGTACTGTGTGACCAGGAGAGAGCTGCTGGCCATTGTTTTCTTCGTCCAATTGTACAGGCCATATCTGTATGGTCGCCGGTTTACCGTCCGGACCGACCATGCAGCCCTGCAATATTCTCTCCGAATTGACCAGCTCTCGGGTCAGCTGTCCCGCTGGCTCGAGGTGCTCCAGGAGTACCCCTTCGATGTCATCCACAGGAAGGGGACTCTGCATGGGAATTTCGGATGGCCTTTCCAGGTGGCCCCCAGAGGGCGAGTGCACCTGCACCCTGGGTTACAGCCGCTGTAAGGCCCCAGTGGATACCGCGGCCCAGTTGTTCGCATCGGCTGAAGCGGCGCCCACGCCTGGTGTGGCGTTCCCTGTGGATTTTGGCCTGGGGCTCCCCCGGGAGGTATGGTCCCAGATGCAGATGGAGGATTCCTCTCTGCTGAGGCTGTGATGCCGTGTTGGGACTAAGGCCCGGAGCTCGGCTCCGTCAGCTGCCCCAGAGATCGCCATGCATGACGGCCTCCTCATGCGTTGGGATGCCCAGTTAGAACGATATTGTGTGGTGGTGCCCATTGGCTTGCGAGGTATGTTGACCCGAGCCATTCACGAAAAACGTATGCACCTTCGGCTACCACAAGACCCTGTTGACCCTTAAGCGGGACTACTATTGGCCGGGCGTGGAGGATGATGTGGCGCTCATTTTGAAGGGTTGCCACGACTGTGCGCGGAGGAAGGCCCCAGTTGGTCAGGATCGGGCCCCGCTACAGTCCATCCAGGTTTCTCGTGTAAATGAGCTCGTGGCGCTCGATATTTTAGGGCCCTTCCCGGCATCTCAAGGGGACACAAATACCTCTTGGTGGGGGTGGAATACCTCACACGTTGGCCCATGGCGTGGCCCCTGGTGGACCAATCAGCCTCGTCCATCACAAGGGCATTTGTACAAGGGTATGTTCTTGATAAGGGGGCGCCAGAACGATTCTTAACTGATCAAGGGTGGAATTTTTCTTCACGGTTACTGAAGGAGGTCTGTGACCTCCTTGGGACGAAGAAGGTCCACACCTCGCCCTACCATCCCGAGTCCGACGGGATGGTAGAACGTTTGAACCGCACGCTCACGTCTATGTTGTGCCATCACGTGAGCACGTCCCTTTCGGACTGGGACCTGTTCATCTCAGGGGTACTGGCCGCGTACAGGATGGCCCCACATGCCTCGACGGGGTTCTCCCCCTTTTACCTTATGTATTTGAGAGAACCCGAGCCCACGGTGCTTGTCCAACTGGACCCCGGTGCAGGCAAGAGGGGTTCCTCCATTCCCCTTCTGATGAAGGTTGCGCTTGATCGCCTGTGCGAAGCACGTCAAGCGGCCTTGGAGAACTCGGCCAGTCGACAGGTGGCAGCGGAGCACTTGCCTAAACATCAGGCGAGGGGTCCATCATGGGAGGAGGGCCAGTTGGCGTGGCTGCATTGCCCTCAGGTGCCAGTGGGCACCTCCCCTAAATTACATCAGCCGTGGCAGGGCCCCGTTGAGGTGGCTGGTTTTCGCCGGCCTCGGTGTGTCTGGATCCGGTTGGGCCGGTGCCACCGGACCGTGCACCCATCACGGCTCAAGCGGGTTGTTCCGCCTGCCTTCCTTGATTCATCACCAATCCCGGGATGGACGGCAGTGGACGCGTCCGACGGGCCAGGTCCTGGGGGTCGGGGGGATGTCACCGTTACCTTGCCCTCCTGTATGCCCCCAGAGCTACCGCCGTTGATGCCGCCATCAGCGGACCTGTCGGGGGAGGTCCTTGTGAAGGCACAGTCTCCGTCCGGTCCACCGCCAGTTACAGGGATGGATGCCGCAGGGAGCGGTGGGCCGCCGTTGGAGGCGCCTGCTGCGCCGCCGCCGAAGGGATCACCTACGGTGCCTTGCCCTGGCCATGGACTATCTGGGCCGCCAGCTCCATGAACCGACACCGCGCGTAGGGACGGCCCAGCGGTGGGCATGCGCTCGCGGGGCAGGCGCATACGCTGACAGACGGCAGAACCGTCCTCGGCCGTCCCGCTCATCGCCACTCGCCGTGCCGGGTGGCGGCTACGCCCAGCCTTGTGTTGCACCGGCTTGCCCTAATGTTCTGTTCTTCCAGCAGCCGGTCGGGCTTCGCGTTCTGGGGTCACGAGCGTCGGTCGTCATCAGGGACGCTCGCGGGGTGGTTGCAGCCGGGTCGGCTGAGTTTTTTTTTACGGGGGGGGGGGTGATGTTGAGGAGTGGAGTGCTGACATCAGGTCTCACTCGCCTCGGGGGGAATGCCGTCAAGGAAAAGTGACGTCATGCCACCCGGGGTATTCGAGGGAAGACTCGTGACGTAGACGGGGTCTTCACGGGGAGCCAGAGTGAGTGGTAGGGGAGTAGGGGGCTCCGGGATAGAGGGGTTTAGAGCCAGGCTAAAGGGCTGCTTTACCCGGCTGGCCGAGTTGGATGAACCCTCGGTCAGTGCTGTGGGAAGAGCCTGATAGCCTGGTAGGGTGTAGGGAACTCCCAGTACCCTTCCCCTGGGGAGATTAGTAATTACACTGTGTTAACCCCTTCCCCCGAGTTAGGCGCGAGCCCTTAAATAAGCAGTTCGGCGTCAGCCCATACACGACTGGCTTGAGCGTCGTTCTTCCTAGACAACATATGTATCTGGGACCACCAGTAAAGGAGGATGGGAGGATGGTCAGTTGTCCAATGTTGTCTGGATTTCTATCTTTGGCAATGGCATCTCTCAAGTGTTCATAATCCTCCACCCTAAGTTTTTTCTGGTTCAGTTTGAAATATAGAAGTCTCTCACTTGAAATGTTGTATACATATCAACGACAAACTGGTGGAAGAGGTCTACATCGAATTCAGCGATTTGACTCTTGTTCTCTTACCATCAGTCGAAATGCATAACATTTCACAGCCTTGTGGCCTTCAATTTCCCCCAAGGGAAACAGATGAGGATATTGCAGAGGATCATAGGCTCTGTTACTCTCTGCCATTCTTTGGAAAGAATATGTACCTGTAGGAGTTATTTTATGCAAGACAATATCCAAATTCTGGAATTCATTGCCAACTCACGCTCACCATCAGGTGTCCTGTCTGCTCTGATGATAACGTTCTACTCATCTGTAGTCATGTTTTCAATGGCTGTTTTTAACAACTTGACATACGGTTTATGTTCATGCAGCATGTCCTGCAGAGCCATTACCATATCAAAATTAGGTCTGGAATATTTCTCTGTCGCTGCCTTGCCTATTCCTGTGTGTCTCCCATGAAGTAAATGTACAGGAACTTGTACTGCTCATTGGTAAGAGGCAGTAGGGAGCCAAAGCTGTGGTAGACCTGACCTTGAACCTTGAATTTGCCACAAGGCCATAGCCATGGAGTCAACATTGGGGGGGACCAAATCTTCCAGGGGGTCTGGGGGTCCCCCCCCCAGAAAAACAATCTAAACTTGAAAATAATTTCCTGCCATTTCCTGCCTAAAATAGAAAAAAAATTCACTAACACATAGGATGGACTTTTTATTTATTTTTTACAATAAGTTCTAATAGTGTATTGTATTGCATTGCTATGTTTTTTCTTTTTTTTTACCTTTTCTTGTTTCATTGTATGTAATGGCAGAGATTAGGGATTTTTTAAGTACAATCATAACCACAATCATATAAACAGAAATCTATTTTATACAATATATTGGGGGGACATTTTGAGCATATTTGAATATTGTATAGTATAGTATATATTGGGGAGGATGTGTCCCTCCCAATATATACTATAATTACGGCCTTGATTTGCCATGTATATGTGTTTCAGTGTCAATGTGGTCTGCCCCAAAGGATGTCACTTGGAAAGCAGAGTTGTATTTTCTGAGGTTTCTAAGAAACTGATGATAATAGGAGTGAGTGCCCAAAACCAATTACTTGAGTGGCTCTGGAGACTCGGGCAGTATACCGGTAGTTTTACCGTCTCTGCAGCAAGTGCTTTTTATCTCCCCCTTCCACTCTTTGGCCCCACATGTGGTGCAGAGTACTGTCATTCCTCCAATACTGACCAAGGTATGTGCCTCATACTGAATGTCTAGGCCATACAGGAATGCTGTGCGTTTCAACTGCTGCCCAATTCTGGTTCTAGAGGCTGCGTGTCTTGTCCTCTTATCTTCAAGACGTGCCTGTGTTTCCTCAGGCGTTTCCGTAGCCCTTGAAGTGGAGGCTTTTATCCTCGTCTTACAGACGTATCTCTCTGGCTTCAGGCGTCTCAGCTGCCCTGGAAGTTGAAGCTCTTGTTCTAAGATCTTCGAGACGATGCCTCTGTTGCTGTAGGCTTCTCAGATGTTCTATAAGTTTAAGCTCTTGCCCTCTCAGCATCCGGAAGTGACTGCCTAACGCCCTAACCAATGGGATTTCAACGGCTCTGGTTGTTGCATCTCTAGTTTTTTTAAGCTTGAAGTCGTAGACGTCTTTCTTCACTCGATTCCTGCCTCCTTCTTGCCTGTGAGGATGAGCTACGTCCCAATTTGGGATGTTTTTGGGACCCATATTGCCCGTTGGATTGCTCATTGAAATTGTTTTTTTGTAGGTATTGTTTTGTGCAGAATACGACTGTATGGCTCTGTAATGAGATAGCGCCACCTGGGGGGTTACAGGGGACATCTGCATGTCCACCGCTGGGTAACCGGTATCCAATCTGGAGTAGGGATTTGATCTAGTCCAAAGGTAATGAGCGGAGCTACGGGAAATATACAGGAACCATCCAGAAGGTTCCACGAGGGGGCGTGGCGGTAGGCGGAGCTTAGCTCCGCCGGAAGGCATATAAGCGGAGGAAGGAGAGGACTCGAGGTCGGTGTGGGAAGCCTCGGGTCCGAACTGCATCGCCGCTCTACATTACCTCACCAACGACCACGTGGCGAACCTCCAGCGAAGCAGCATCTGCTCCGGGCACGCTGCCAGCAAGTGGTGTGAACGGAGACGGATCGTCAAGGCAGCGGGGGAAGCGAGAGAACTACCCAGAGAGAGAGAGAGAGCACGGAGCTGTGCAGACATTGTTAAATAAAAGACACCAGTCCAGAGTCGTCGTGGAAGTCGTTTATTACTGCTCTGTGTGAATATTTTTCCTTGAAAAAATACAAAGGTGTTTTAAAAGATAGTGTGTAGTCCTGAAGAGGACTGTAGGACTTTTGCAGCTTGGGGACGTTTTTCTCGTTGCTTGTGGGGTATATTAATCCAATAGTGTACCAAAAGTTGGTATGGTTTGTTGTGTCCCACAAACTTTCTTGCAGTTATGCAGTTGAGAACGTGTGTTCCTCCTGATTACCCTGTAGAAACTGCAACCACACTGAGACATGATGCATAGCAAGTCTTACTCCCTTGAATCAGTTGTGGGCATTATGCAGCATTGAATAACCATTGTTGCATCCAGGGACCATCTGTGGATGTCCGTACTATGGTTGTCCCTGACCACCCCCCAAAGGTGTCAGCTATAAAACAGAGTTGGCCGTCCTTCTCTCGAGCCACAGGGACCACCGACCGGAAAATGTAAAGCACTTTTTAAGGCAATCAAGGGTGCCAAACCACTTTGTTTTTAGAATGTATTTTGATATCTGGACTCGTTGGATACTTTGGGTAGTGGGCAAGACAAAGAACCACCCCCAATCCGCTCCCGGGATCGTGAATGGGAAACAGACACCACTTTGGTATGAGACCAAAGGTGTCGAACAACTTTGCCCTTATGACTTCATGGAACAGACAATAACCCCCGATCTACATCCTGAACCAAGAGCAGACCAAACCCGACTTAAGGCCTGAAGGCATTCACCCTTGACCACTCTGCGAAGGTTGCAACTGAAAAGCTTCCAAACCCACAGAGGGGGGGGGGCTCCAGACCCCACGGTTTTGGCCAAGTACACCGAGAGGTCGCCAACCAAACTACATTTTCCAAACGGGTTCTGGGACCCCCTGGAACCCCAATCGCTTGTCGGCGTTCGCCATGCCTGGGGTGGTCTGCATTTGCCAAGGTTGGGAGGGGGGGCGATGCTGTCGGGTAGGGCGGCTCGTTGGCCGGGACTGTTGTTTTGGTGGGTCGTTGCAGGCGCAGCTGCTGTTGTGAGGCCAAGCCGGTATCCGTGGCTGCTAGTCACTGACACACCCTTGCGGGTGTGTCAGTGACCGAGACTGCAGCTGCGTTGAGTTGTTCAAAGCGATGTTCATAGCGTCCTGAGACTGCCGCTGTGTTGAGACAATCAGAGCGAATTTCGAAGCGCCAACCAAGTTCTGAGACTGCCGCTGCCTTAAGTCTCACAGAGCGAAATTGTAAGCGCCAACAAAATTCCTGAGACTGCCGTTATTTACCCTGGACTTTCTGCTGCGTTGCCTAGTCACCCGGCAGTGCAGCGTGCGTAAATGTTTAAAAGGTCGTCGTGGTGTTCTGCGATTGTCGACACGCGGGGTCGCTGTGTTGAGCTGGTGAACTTTTGAGAGTTTTGAAGAGTCGGTTGTATCTCGGTTGTCGAGAAATTATTATCTGTCACAGTTGGTTCGTGCCCTTGTGCCTTGTGCGTCAATAGTGCGTAACGAACCAAAGCATAGTTAATTAAAATCCAAATTTTATTTTGATTCTCTGTATTCTAGATCAAATTACTGTCCATCCTTTTGTCACCGTGAAAGCACGTTGAGATTCGTTGCTGTCCTATAAAAATAGAGGGAATTTCATGGGGGAGAAAATGGATTCTAACTCCTCTTTCTCCAATATAAAAAAAATAGCAACCCACAGTGAGCCCTTCATCCAGCAGTGGATTGATCATGGCTGATGATGGATGTGTGTGCATGTGTGCACGCGCGCACGTGCATCTCTTTCTCAAGTGACACGTCTTATACGGACGGATAGGGTGCCATCATGGAAACGTGGAATTTCGACAATCGCCTTGTGTATTGCTGTTTTTCCCCCTCCTCGATCACAGCGTGGTCTCTCCTCCCTCCAGGCCATGTCACGATGAATTTGTTTGAACAGGGGACGCGTGATGCTTGAGGCTTGACGACTCACCCGGGGGCACCCTGGCTCACACCAATTATCTAAAAACAGTGGCCTGGGACACGTGCGGGAGTTGTGTGTTATGGGTGTCAGTAAGTGTGCGCACGCATGTGTCTGTGAAGGAAGTGTAACGGTTAATGCGCTGCGCTACTAATCCCGGGCGACTCGAGTTCGATTCGCGTTCATGGCCAACACCAGTGGCGATTATCTGAACCAGTCCTGGGCCTCTTTTAGGGTCAACTCGATCTCAAATAAGTACCTGGTGCGGTGTGTAAAAAAATCGCCACTAAGGAGACAAAGGCGGTCGGGCGTGGTGCTGGCCACCCACCCCCTCATGTACCGTGCCGGCCTTCATAGGTGCTGCAAACAGCACTTGCCCCAACAGTCTGTTAAAGCTATGCGGGGGATCTTTGTGTGTGTGTGCCCTGAGCGGAATTCTGAGGAAGGGCGGCATTTGTTTGAAGACTGCCCTACATGACATGATCATAACTATCTGAAACACAAGATGCATCATGACTCGTGCGTTACATTTAAACAACAGGATGACTCTATCCTGAGGGAACACTTATGCTAGCACCTGGGACAGGAGGTTATACAAGACGATTAACTCCATCGGCTTTGTTTGCATCGCTTTACTGATGTTCATCTTCGGTGGGGACGTAAGCAACCACTACCACCACCTGGGTCAGAGTGATTGGAAGGCATGGACCAGATCAGCTCAATAATAAAAGCAGGAGGCTGCTAGACTTCTGTGCAGCCCATGGGCTTGAAATTTACCTACATGCTGTTCCGGCATTGGCACATATACACAGCATCATGGCTCACGCCTGGTCCAAGCAAGAACATCTGGACTAAATAGTGACAGACCAGCAGATGCGGGACCATGTCCTTGACACCAGGACCTACCGTGGAGCTTATATGCCCTCTGACCATCGGCTTATCATCTGTAAGATGTGCCTGCCGTTCTTCCACTCAAGTTGTCGGTGTCCATCTGGGAACCCCCTTCAAACCCAAATTAGCCTGGTCTTAGCTAGCCGAGAATAGTTACCAGCAGGAATTTCAATATCGGTTGCAGCTAGAGTAGGTATTGTCCCTTCCTCCTAATGCTGAGGGAAAATGAGTGAGGTTCAGGAATGTGGTTCATGGAGTTGCAATGGCTGCATTGGGTATGCGGTCCAGACCTCCACAGAGACCCTGGCTGAAGGAGGCGGTGTCCTAGATGGTTGGGAAAAACGACAGGTTCCCATAGGCCCACACTCGTTTTCTATAACAGCCAACATCGGAGAATGAGGAGGCTTACCGCAGCCTTAACTTGGAGGTTCGGAGAGCTGTACAAAGCTGCACGGATGAGTGGTGGATGTGCTTTGCTGAGGAGATGGAATCTGCCTCAGTAGCTCGCAATCACAAATCACTCTAATGCCATTAAAAAGTAACTTGCAGTGCCTCATCTATCACATTCCCTAAAGGAAAGAACAGTCATCCGATTTCCAACCGCAAGGAACTGGTCTGCAGGTTTGCAGAGCATTTCTAGGAAGTCTTGGAAGAGGCTAATTCCCTCAGCCCAGACATCATGGGGCAAGGTAGGGACGTCCCTGCTCTGGCTATGGTGCCTCAAATATTGCTAGAAGCAGCCACCGCTTCTGAGTGGTTGGCTGAGGTGCCATCTGTGGAGGAAGTACGAGGGGCGATCCGTAGTCTGACACCAATAAAAGCGCCGGGCAGAGATGATCTCTCAAGAGAAATGCTGAGGGTGGGTGGCGTCTGTGTGCATACTGCCCTACATGGCATCTTCAGATCTGTCTGGACGCCAAGACAGGTTCCGCAGGATTGGAAGAATGGCCTGGTGGTCCCCCTCTTTAAGAAGGGGAACCGGACAGATTTTAACTACAGGGGCATCTCTCTCCTCAGTGTGCTGGGAAAGGTCCTGGCAAGGATTATTCAACATCGCTTTGCCAGGCACGCCGAGGAGAGGCTTGCGGAGCCCCAATGTGGTTCCAGACCAGGGCGGTCCTTTACGGATGCCATATTCTATGTACGTCTGCTACCCCAGAGGTGTATGAAATTCCAGAATGCCTAAATTTCTGCGACAGTTAGAAACATTCAGGCTGGCCTGCCTGCGATCCACGATGGGTTTAACCAGACTGCGTTGTGTGAGGAACTCACAAATCCTAGAAAGATCTGGACACTTTTCCATCAGTGAGCTCCCCCGGCAGGGGCAGGTAAGGCTGCGTAAGATGGGTCATGTCGCCCGCATGCCCAGACACTGCATGCCCAAGCAGTTTCTGTTTGACCAGATAGAGGGGGCTAAACGGGCGCGGCACGGGCTGGATGTGGAACTGAGTGGACTTGCCGAAGACTGGTCCCAGCGATGTCAAGATCTGCCTCTATGGAAGAGCGCGTGAAGGATGCTACTGGTCAGTTGGAGACAGTCGCAGAAAGTTAGGACTGTAGGAGGTACATCTGGTGCATTTGTCAGCCATCTCAGTCTTTCAACCCATGGCATCTGGGTCTGTCATGTGACCGCCTGTCGGCAAGCCTTCGACACTTCACGTGGCCTCAAAGTGCACCTGGCCTGGCACAGTGGCGAATGGCGAGTGTTGTTGTGGCTGTTGTGCGAGCGTTTATGGAGTGATGGCGTAGTGGCTAGCGTGCTGCGATACCAACCCGGGGCGACCCAAGTTCGATTCACGGCCAATACAAGTGACGAGTATATGAACGGGTCCTGGGCCTCCCCTAGGTCGACTCAGCCTCAAATGAGTGCCTAGTGTGGTGTATAAACATCAGCCACTGGAGAGAGAAAGGCGGCCGGGCGTGGTGTTGGCCAAACACCCACTCGTGTGCCGTGCCGGCCTTCATAGGTTTTACTCGCTAACAGCACTTGCCCCAACAGTCGGTTAAGGCTATACGGAAGATATTTGTCTTGTCTGTGCGTTGCATCAGTGATTGTTAGGATGGCCGTGTCTGTTCGTCCATTTCATCGTTTGATTTGGATTATTTCTTTGTCTGTCTGTGTTCATTTACATGTGTGTGTGTCTGTCGATACAATTATTTTACGTTGATGTCCGTGTGTCTATGTGTTTGCCTGTCAATTATGTTTAATTTCATTTGTTGATCAATTCTAAAATACCGCGGTACACATGGGACTTTGCCGCGGCGCAACGGTTGCAAATCACTGCTTTAGAGTACTTTGTTGTTAACTTAAATATTTAGTAACAGGATTTTGTAAGTTGCACAATGCAATCATATTCATTGTGGAGGTGTTGTCCATCTTATATACTAAGAACCCCCCCCCATCAATTAGCAGATTTGTAAATGAGAACGCAACATTCCCGTCAAATATCAAAACAAACCTGTAAAACTACGAAAGGTAGATTTTACATTTTTTGCAAAAAACGATTGACTGGTGTAAACTGCAACTTTGCAGACATGTGTTCATTAGCAGCCTGTCATCCTTACAGGAGCGCCACAGTGGTGAGATGTTAACTACCTCGCCTGGTATACAGGAAGTCGTGGTTCAATCCCGAACTTTACGCCAATATATTTGGAGTTTGCATGTCTCTCTCACCCGTGATCGTGTGCATTTTTTCTCCAGGTCCTCCGGTTTTCCTCTCCACAGTTAGAATCAACCTGCGTTTATAGTATTTGGCTGATATACAATTCCACTTGATAAGCCACTTCGTTGAGCGATTATTTTTAGCCAGGTCACAAGCTCAGTGGACCTTATCTGGTAAAATAAAATTAAAAGTTTCGTTTTGACAGATATATCCTTAGCCTATGCAGCTAACTTCTTTTTTTTTAAACTACTTCTACAAATGGTCAGATTTGTTGTTGTTGATAACTATGCACGGTTGCATCGCCAACGGGCTGGGTGGGAGCCTCAGAGTAGATACTAATCTTAGTGCAGTGGTGATTCTTAACCTTTACTGCAGCCTTGCATCCCTTTGGTTCTCAATCATACAAATAATTATGTTAATAAATACATAGGTTTTATGAAACAAAGAAGTTGGACTTGCGTGCCCGTGCTTAGTGTGTTTTAGATTATTTACCTTGTAAAAAAAATATGCCCATGTCTCACACCCCCAGAAAGGGCATCTCGCACCCCCAGGGGGTGCGTGCAGCCCAGGTTAAGAACCACTGAGTCTTCATTGGATGTACCAAGCCCAAACTCGAATTCCAAAAGTGTTGCAGAAATGCAAGCGGTGCACATCAGAAGCATTGCTCTGCAGCCACGCTGACAGTCGTTCAGGTGTTCACTTGCCTGCATTCATGTCGTGGTATACGCATACGTGGCACTAGTCGCGTGGGAGGGGTCAACCAAAAAAAGAGGATTTAAGAGCGATGCGCCCAGGGTGAGATGTGTCTTTTATGCATCTGGCCAAGCATCGTTTCTGCCACCACCACCACCACTGCTGCCACCATCTGACGCTGTAAGTTTTCATTCAATCAATCCACACATACATGCATGCATATGATCTCACTTGCTCAGTTAGGCACGTAACGCAATCGTCCTCCCCACATATGCTATGAATTGTCATGATTCAGGGGTTGCCATTTGATTCAAGAATCTGCTGTCGTCGTTTTGTGAATGTAAAATCCTCTAAGCGGCTGCGCGGTGTTTGATGTGAATAAATTATAACGTGCGTGTGTACGTTGAACTTAATTCGCAGCGTATGTAGACAACCGTGCTGATCTTTTTCCGCGGTGTAGTTGGGAAAGCAACTCTAACTTGCAATACAGAGGTCGCCGGTTCGATCTCACGGCGCGGCAATTGAACGTGTCATCTACTTAAACACCCCCTCGCTTCTGTCCACCCAACAGTGCAAATGTCGCGTGTGATTTGCATAAATTGTGCGTATTCCCACCTTTTTTAAGACGTCTTGTTCAGCGTAGAGGAGTAGGCCAATGTACCTCTCCAGAGGGGGTGTTCTCTAGAGCTTCCTCTAGTGAAGCCTTTTTGCCAGCAATGACGTTTCCACGTAATTACAGGTCTGCCATTTTACCTCTTATACTGTTTGTATGTTGAACTTTTTTTGCACCATACATAGCCCAACCGCGCTAATCGGAAGTGTGATGGAAGGACAACTAAACACAAAAAATCGGGTTAAAGTATTTTTTTTCAAGCTAGATTTAAAAGTGCAGTGTCCCAGTGGCTTATCGATATCGGAAGGAAGAGCATTCAAGACGGCCGCAGAAGCGCATCTGAAAGCGCCGCGATGCGCTGACTGTCGTTGTTCGATGGCCAGCCATAAGCCGCCGCGGGGATGGCCGGAGTTTTCGTGATTATGGTTTATGCTCCTGATGGTAGCGAAATGCATTGTCGCAGTAGTGGGACGTTGTTGTTACTGATGCTGTGTGTAATAATTATCGAGTCATTTGCACATGTACTTTTTCAGTATTGGAATGCTTTGGCCAATGTCAGTACATTGTTTTTTAGCTACGCCTGGTATACATGAGGTTGTGCGTTTAATCCTGATCCTGATGCCTGCTGTATATTTGGAGTTTGCATATCCCTCTCCCCGTAGTCGCGCGGATTTTTTCTTCGGGTCCTCCAGTTCCTCCAGTTTTCCCCTCCACATTTAGAATAAACGTGCGTTTAGAGTATTTGGCTGCTATACATTTACACACGATAAGCCAATTCGTTGAGCTATCATTTGTGGCCAGGTCGCTTCTGAAAAAGAGCTACATAGCTCAGTGGGCCTTTACCTGGTAAAATAAAATAAATTGTTTAGTTTTAGAGAGCGAACATTCAAACTACACACACAGAAAGATGTCCCCTGGTCGGGAATTGAATCCAGGTAACTGCCTGCTATGTGGCGCAGATGCTACTACTGCGCCACCCTGCACGCCAGATCATTTATATAGCTAATCGTTTCTCCATTACATTTGTCCATTCGTGCCTTTGTGTCTCTAATTCACCTTTTGAGGTTGGGGGGGGGGTGTGAAAGCTTATTCTACTGGGTGCTCCAGATGTCGTGTGACCACCGTTTAATTATCTAAAACGTAATCCTGTCCATAGAGTTTTTTGGGGGGTTAGATCGCGTAAGTAAGAATGCGTCGTTAAACCCACCACCACCTAACACAGCCAACTAGTAAGATTTTCCACATAACAGCAATTAAGATTTGTCACAACATTTACAATTCGAGTACGACATTTCGTCGGTAATTGCAACCAGCCTCATCAGGCGACAGCCAGAGTTGTTTCGGTCTTTAGAGGGATAAATGCGACGTCGTCACTTGTGACCCAATCAGGTGCGAGGACCAGCAGGGACGTTAATTCATATAAATAACAATGGCTATCTAACCAAAAAAAATATCTATTATGGAAAATATTGTTCGCGAAAGGTGACGTGCTAAATTGAAGTAACACTGTATTTTTGTACACGTGCCAAAGGGTATGAACACACAAGGTCAAATAATTGGGGGGGGGGGGGGGACACAAGACATATGAACCACCATGTACTGTTGCTGTACATAGACTTAGTGAGAGCTTATTTCCTTATCTTCTATGTTACCAATGCTTTCGATCGTTTCAATTTTTTTGTATTCAAGTTTTTTCGTTCGTGAGAGATTGGATGTCACTACATCACTTCCCGCAAAATCACACTCATTTTCATAAAGGCGTCTAAAACATAAAAACATTTAACTTTCTTGCTTAAAGAATTTTAGTGTGGAGGGAGTGCGCGAGGACAGAGCTATTTGGAGCATTGAGCTGGCTAGGCGAGACAAAATGCAAATTCTCTTTTGTCCTAAGGCTATAAATCACCTTTCATTTCTTCATTCCAAAAATTCCAAACTGTCCAGATCAAAACCAGAAGAGTGACAATCCTGAGTGATCATTCGTGCAGTCCAGCCTGTTCTTTGCAACAAGGAAGTATACTTAAAATGGGCCAACTACTGTACTTGTACAACATTCATCACATGCACGTACCACTTGGAACACGCATAATAATAGTAATTTAGTGCTTTTTGGTATTTTTGTCGCAATTATCATAGTGCAAGGTTATTATAATCGTGAAGAAAGGCGCTAACGTTTCACAGGTGTAGTGTGCGGACGTTTCAGACTATGGGGATAATGTTTCTACGTGTCATCGCAATTCGATAATTTGCGGGTACATTTTCTTTGTCGAATTTGGTTAAACTTGCAATTATCTGTGACTCGTTTCGAATGATGTGACCGAATCCTTAACGTTCACTGAAGCATACAGCGCGTAGTATTATCTGGTGAACAACACATGACTAATAATCAATCTGCAATTAGCGTGTACGTGTAAAAAGACACTCGGGCACATGAATGAAAATCAAACGTCCGAATATTTTTTTCTATGCTTGATAATCTGAGAACCTAGTGAACTAATTTGACCCTCTTTATGTAAATTCTTAGTTTCACGACGCCGAATGATCATAGTGAATGGTAATGACATGACATATGCTGGTTAGAAAAGGGAATCACGGGTACAGGTACTGCTAAAACAACATCCAATCTGAAAGGGAGAGGTATTTGGGGGAAAAGTAATGGGCGGGCTTGGCCGAGATGCTCCGGGAACCTGCTCGAAGGTTCCATGATAGGGCGTGGCCAGAGGCGGAGCCTAGCGCCTGGGGAGATATGAGCGGGGACGGAGGAGAACTCGTGGTTCGTGTGTGGAGTTTTGGGTCTGGACTGCGTCGCTGCTCGCCGGCATCTCTCTTTGTCGTCCGGCCACGTGGAAGATCTCCTGTGGCTTCCATCACCCTCCCCGGCACGCCACCAGCCAGCGGCGTGGCCGAGTGCAGACGGTGGAACCACGCCGAGTGATCGGCCGTGTGTGTGTGTAGCCTGTAGAGACGCTAACATCCAGTGTTGTACTTAGAGTGGAGTGCAGAGGCGTAGCTAGGATATTTTGCGCCCGAGGACGAACTATAAAATTGGCGCCCCCCCCCCCGTTTAATCACATTTTCCTATTACATCGAATAAGGAATAACAATTAAAATGTTAATGAAACATTGTATTTAAAGAAGCATATTTATAGAAATTATATTACATGGCTCACTCAGTCACTGTCGTAGACTGGTTGACAGTCTACAAAAGATACATTTTTATTGATTTCACTGTCGCAAACTGGTCAATCACATAATAAAAATCAGTTTTAACCAATGTTTCTCTTTCAACGCTAAGAAAAGCAAATCGCTGAGACGATCTTGTCCCATTGAAGCACGCAAATACGACAACATAAGTTTCAATTTGCTGAACGACCGCTCACAGCTTGCAATTGAAACTGATATTGTTAATAAAATTTGCAGTGAAATTCGCAAATTCGGAAATATGTCGTCTCCATAAAACACAATAAAACCAAGAAGACCCAAAGGAGTTTCTGGTAGAACTTCATTCCGGTTACTGAGCAGCATTTTGCAATCTCCAATTTCTGTGAAAAGTTCGTGGCCATTGATGTCGGTCTCATAGAAATTTCTAAAATCTGTGCAATTTCAACGAATTGCATCGGCATCTGTGTCGGATAGAAGAGTTTTGACGTCCAGCAGGAATCCAAATTTTGTGTTCAGGTCTTTTAGTCGTAAAAACCGTGTTGACATCTCCTGTTCAAGTCGATAGTTCTCCTGGCATCTTCTGACGGCGCCTAATTCTTCTGTCCACATAGATCTCCTAGGCTGTGAATCTTGTTTTGGCGTTTTCTACAGCAACTTTGCTCAAATCATCACGAAGCTTGACAAATTCATGCTCCAAAGATTCAAGATCAGTTGCTGCTTCCTTGAAATTCATAGTAGGATCCTGTAAGCGCTTCTGAACACGATCAATTTTTCCAAGAATCACATTCCAGAAATGTAATAAAACTATGAAGTTAAAATTTTATACGCATGCCTGTAACTGTTCTGCATCACTTCTGGTTTCAGGCGTCATAGTTACGTCCTCCGATAATTTGCCTAGCAGCCCTACTAGTTCATCCAGTCCTTCATAGATAGCTTTAACAGCTTCTGATCGTGCACTCCGGCGTGTTTCAGGCCGTCGTAGTTTCCGCCACCAAAAAACAGGCCAGTGACTAAGGCTGAAAGACTGCGCCTGTCTGTTGTTTGGGACGTTCTTCCATGTAAGTTCTTAATAGGCGCGCGTACCAAAATGTAATTACATGACATGTAGGCTGTGTGTGGCGGGATATATCAACTTTTAGGTTGAGGTGTAGATTTGTGCAGTAGTTTCAGGCTTCCGCGCCCGCCGCAATAAGTTATAATATAACGTTGTAAGCCTCATTTTGGCGCCCCTTTACCTTGGCACCCGGGGACATATGCACGCCCCTGCACCCCCCTAGCTACGCCTCTGCCTGCCTCTTCTTATATCCCTCTCGGCGGAGCCAATCTCCGCCTCTAGCAATAAAATTGAGCCTTGAAGTAGGCTAGAACCAAAAGCGCCACCCTACCAAATGCAAAATACGGTACTCAATTCGAGCAGTCCTCGGCTTACGAATGAGTTCCGTTTGTAAATAGAAAAAAAAACAATCTATTTTTACTTTCCTCGAGTACTAATGCTGGCTTGCTTGTCGGAAGGGCGGAATGAGTGCTCACAATTGCATCCAACCGCCATTCACCACTAAGTGGCGGTGACGTCACCACAACGCCTGTGCCAGGCCAGGTTCACTTTGAGTGCACGTGAGTGTCGTAGATTCGCCAACAGGTGACGGAACAGACTCAGGTGCCATGGTTTGACTGAGATGACTGGCAGATGCACCAGCTGTACCCCCCTATTATGCCACTGTAGCCGGTCCACCCTGTCCAATCTTCTCATCGTGAATCCTTGCGAGGGGGACAGGCCAGCTGCAATAGCGCTCAGAATAATAAAACTTCTGAGACGATGAGTAGAGACTCGCGTTGTGTTCCATCCTCCGGAGAAGTGGATGGCTTCACAGTGGAGCACCAGGGGGTTTGTGAAATGGCAAAACTTTATTTCAAAGCATTCTTCAGAAGGGAAATTGCATATCTGCCATAGCGATCAGAAACACCCTCCAGGTCACAACACCGCAGCTCAATCTCAGGACCAAGTCCGCCAAAATCTAAATTATAATAGCTGCTTATCTAACAAAATGTTAACAAACATTTAACAATACACATTTTAACATTTAACATCTGCCCATCTCTAGTGCATCCCAGTCCACGAAACTGCATAAACGAAATATGTATTCATACTCTTTGGTTCTTTCGGTAAAGTCACGTAGGTAGAAATCAAATAAATCACAACGTTTCGATCGCTACACAAGCAATTATTTAGGTGAAAAAGGGGGAGGGGCAAGGGGGGAGAGAGAGGAGGGTGGGGTAGGGGGAGGGGAACGCTGCGTGGAACGCTGGGAGAGGAACGTGAAGCTGGACGAGGGGAAATTGGGCGGGGTTGGAAGTGGTAGGCCGAGAGAGCTGGGTATGTGGGGGGGGAAGCGAACTCGGAAAAAAATAGACTCGTACCCGGGTTGTGGTTTCCCACCTGATGATGATTGCTTGTGTTGCGATCGAAACGTCGTGATTTATTTTATTTTATACCTACGTGACTTTACCGAAAGAACCAAAGAGTACGGATTCCTGCAGTCACGAAAGCTTCAAATCTAGATTTAAGTAGGACGTGTTGTCTGTATTTATTTAAAGTTGTGCATTTTGATGTGACGTCACATTTCTCAAACCCCCACCCCCTCGTCACACATCGTCACAATTGTGTGGCGCCCCCCCCCCCCCCCCACGAATGGGTGCCTCAGTGGTGAGATGTTAACTACCTACATATTTTCCTTCCATATTTAGAAACATGCGATTAGAGTATTTGGCTGCTATACATTTCCACGTGATAAGCCATTTGTGGCTTATCACATGGAGCTATCATTTGTGGCCAGGTCGCTTCTGAAAAAGGGCTCTTAACCATGTGTGACTTATCGCAATAAGCTATTTGTGGCTTATCATATGGCACGATCATATGTGGCCAGGTCGCTTCTGAAAAAGAGCTGTTAACTACCTTGCCTGGTGTACTTGGCTGCTTTAAATGTGTAATGCCAGTAGAGTCAACCTGCACTGTGAGTGGACTAGTGGCCATGGGAGGTAATGACAGGGAAGTCGGCCTACAGTGCGAAGGGACTAGTGGCCACAGGAGGTAATAAAAGGGTGTTAGCTTGCAGTATGAAGAGACTGGTGGCTACGGGAATGATCGAGAATAGGAACGTGGCCAGGTGACGGAAGAGGACGGTAGAGAGACAAGTGTGTCAAGTCATCATTACAATTGGTGTCAGAAGTGGGGTATCATCATGCCATGGCATAGCCGCAAAGAGAACCCACCGACGACGACTTCCAACAGGGAGGAAACCCCCCTTCAGCAAGCTCCGGGCGGCGGGGACCTGGTGAACACCCCGCGGGTGAGGAGGGAGCTGTGGTGGCAACGAGGGAGAAGGCCGGACGACAAACAAATTACCAAAAAATGGACGAGGTAACCGGACAACTGGACTGGTTGTTGGGAGCGGTCTCGCAGCTCACCATACAGCTTGTCGCGGCTGTGGCGAGAGGAGGAGCAGCGGAGAGCACAGTGGGAGTCCCCGCGGTGGAAACAGCTGAATCGACGGCCGCCATTTCGCGAGCGAACCAAATGGCGGCCGAGACAACTTACAGCTTCAGCGGCACAGGAGAGAACAACTGACCATCTGCGGCGGATGACTCCCATAAAATAATTTGTAGCAGCGGGAGGTAACTGGGGCGCCTTGACCAGAAGGCTCGAGGCAGTGTATCAAGCCATCAGATGGACGGAGGAGGAAGCGCTGAGAGCCCTGCCTACCACCCTGACGACGATGCCCTCGTGGTGTTCCGAGCTATGCCAGAGGAGCGAAGGGCTACATTACAAAAGGCATATGGTGAGATGGCGGCCGTGGTTGATCCCCCGTCAAATACGGGGAGAAAGTTCCTGCAGCAAAAGCGGGGGGAGGCCAAGATGCCCTTCGCTTATCGCAGCGCGTTCATGGCACTGGGCCAAGTAGCATACCCACGGCTGAACGAGATGGCGCTGGATTCTCTGGCGATGGAAAAGATGCCGGTGTTGGCGCAGGAGTTAGGGGTCTAACCGCTCGACCGATGACGCCATCTCCGCTACCCTCCACTCAGCTCTCACCCATCTGGAGACTAAAGACTCCTACGTCAGAATGCTGTTCATCGACTTTAGCTCAGCATTCAACACAATCATTCCCCAGCAGCTCATCCACAAACTAGACCACCTGGGGCTCAACACCTCCCTGTGCAACTGGCTGTTGGACTTCCTGATAGGGAGACCACAGGCAGTTCGAGTTGGCAGCAACACCTCCAGCACCATCACACTGAACACAGGGGTCCCCCAAGGATGTGTGCTGAGCCCCCTCCTCTTCACTTTGCTGACCCACGACTGCACACCATCATTCAGCTCCAACCTCTTCATTAAGTTTGCGGATGACACAACTGTGGTGGGTGCCATCAAAAACGGTGATGAGACAAACTACAGGAGTGAGGTGAGCAGGCTGGCCACGTGGTGCAAGGACAACAATCTCCACCTGAATGTTGAGAAGACGAAGGAGATTGTCGTGGACTTCAGGAGAGTGCACACCCAGCATACTCCGCTAACCATCAATGGTGCTGCAGTGGAGAGGGTGAGATGCACCAAGTTCCTGGGTGTGCACATCTCTGAAGACCTGTCGTGGAGTCACAACACTGAATCACTGGCCAAAAAAGCCCAACAGCGCCTGTATTTTCTCCGCAAACTGAGAAGAGCAGGAGCCCCGCCCCCCATCATGCACACCTTTTACAGAGGCACTGTTGAGAGCATCTTGACGAGCTGCATCACCGTGTGGTACGGCACCTGCACCGTGTCCTGCCGCAAGACTCTGCAGCGCATAGTGAGAGCAGCTGAGAGGATCATTGGTGTCTCTCTCCCCCCTCTTCTGGACATTTATAACACCCGCATCACCAGCAAAGCAATCAAGATTGCAGGTGATCCCACCCACCCATCTCACAGCCTCTTCAGCCTGCTGCCGTCAGGGAGGAGACTGCGGAGTCTTCCGGCCAGGACCAGCAGGCTCAAAGACAGTTTCTTTCACCAGGCTGTCAGGAGACTCAACTCCCTCCCTGCTCTACCATCACTCCCCCCCTCTGCCCACCCTCCTCCCTTTGCCCCCTGACCCCAACCTCCACACACAGATTCACTCGTACATCCTGATCTCTGGACTGCACATTGCACTACATCGCACTACCACACTGGTTTAAATATCTTATTTCTTTAAATACTTTATTTAAATAATATTTTACATTTTATAATTCTTGACTGTTGTTTATTTTAAGTCTATTACATTTTTAATTATTTATCTTGTGTTGATCGCCGATTGTTTATTGTTTAATTATGTCTGTTAATTGTGATTCATTTTTTAATTGCTTGGTTGCACCGTGGGACCAAGAGAGAGGACTGTAATTTCATCTGTGTTGTATGTCATGCATGTAACACACTTGACAATAAAGTGACTTTAAGACTTTAAGACTTAAGACTTAAGTTGTGCTGCCAATTGTGGAGGAAGCACAGACCTCCCTGTGAGTGGCCTGAAGCCTGCAGGCACACGAGGGGATGAACCCATGGCCTCATGTGGTGGCATGGACGGGTGATCCCATGTCGGGTGAATCCTCGACAGCGCGGTCAGCGGGGAGTGCAGGGATGCTGATGCAGGATCCAGAGCTGGGTGAGGAGGTGGCGGCGGCGGTACACGAATGTGTTCAACGCCGGGGGGAGACTTCGCGATGGCCTCAAGGATGGGGGCCGAAGGGGGAGGTGACCGCTCCATAATGAGGGCCCATCATCGCCTACAGGTGCGGTCAACCTGGGCATATTGTGTGGGGATGTTGGAACGACACCCGACCGACGTCGTCAGCGTCCATCTTGTCACCAACGACCACTGCAGGTTACACTCGGGTGGGTGTTGGAGGCACGTGCGGCAGCGAGGGAAAAAACTGCCATGGCATAAGCCGCTAATGAGTGGAACGCAGGGCGGCGCCAGCAAGTGCTTCCTTGGGCAATCGGGGACAGATCATGGCCTCGCCTGTGGCGAGGACTGGTCGGGATTATGGAGGTGGATCGGCCGCAGTGCATTCGAGTATCGGCCCCGCCTATACAGGTGACGAAAAAGGACAGTACAGTCTGCTGGTGGAGCAAGCGTCTCGAGCCAGTGAAAAGGTTCAGGAAGGAGGGTGTGGCCTGTTCGTATATAAGGGAGATGCACGGGAGACTCGGGGCTATTGCAGTGGGGTCTTCGCCTGTTCGAGTGAACGTGTCTTCTCAATAAAGAACCCATCTCAAGACAAGTGTGTGAAGTCGTCATGACAAATGTATCACGTGGAGCTATCATTTGTGGCCAGGTCGCTTCTGAAAAAGAGCTATATAGTTCAGTGGGCCTTACTTGGTGATATAAACATTTTTAGTTTTTAGTTTAGAATTGTATTAATGGGTAATCGCTAACAGCACTTGCCCGAACAGTCTGTTTAGGGCCATAGGGGCATCTATGATTGTTGTCTGTCTTTGGTACCCTAAAGGGTTGTTAAAGTTGCGTGTATTTTCAGTGCTAAGCGACCGCATTAAACACGGTATCAACAACTGGTTCCCGGTTCGCCACACAGATAGAAAAGTCAAAAGCCACGTGTGTTGACCTTTTTTAAAAGTGGGAAACGAAGGCAGGTGCTTCCATCTCCTGGCGCGGAAACTGAAAACTATCATGCAAGTTTCTTAAACTCCACCCGGTCTGCCATCTCTGTCCACCGAGCAGCAGCAGTACTCTATATATACTGAGGTGATGCGTTGCAGAGATGTTAACTACCTCGCCTCGTATGGAGGAGATCGTGGGTTCTATCCCGACCCTGACGCCTGATGTATATTTGGAGTTTGTGTTTTCCCCGTGGTTGCGTGAATTTTTCTCAGGGTCCTTTGTTTTTTCCTTCCACAATTAGAGTCAACATCATGCCTTTCGAGTATTTGGCCACTGCAATAAATTTCCACAAGGTGATAAGCCACTTCATTGAGCTATCATTTGTGATAGTCAAGTCGCTTCTGAAAATCAGCTACGTATAGCTCAGTGAGGCCTTACCTGGTAAAATAAAAAAAAACATGTTTACGTAAATGGAGACACGATAGTTATTCTATGATCGGCAGGGTTGCGTGTGTGGTGGGGATAAAGTGTGGGTACATCCATCTCTTCTTCCAACGCATCTGGTCAGCGTGTACAAGTAGACCAAGTACCCTCTACGAGAGCTCCCTCTGGTGGAGGCCCCTTCTCGCTCGCAGTGGCACGAGCGATAACTTTCAGGGCTGCGCCTCTTCCGTCTACGAGAGAAACGAGGGAAAGTTTAAACCACGCGGTAGGTTAGGTTTGTACATTCATGCGCGCACGTGTCAATCCATGCATTTGTTACTGACATTCCACTGAAATCGATTACCGATAACTGCTTCTGGAAAGCGTTTAACGATTTTACTGGTTACCCGTTCAACATCCCTGCCAACTTTAAACTTGCATACGGTATTCATAAATAATAACAGGTTTGTTTTTTTTCATGCAAGGAAATAAAGACCTCGACGTTTTGACAAAATTGTCATCAATCAGTTCTAGCTAAAGGGTTGAATTTCGCAGTCACCCCTAAACACATCCCAGTTGATGATATCATTGCCCAGGTCGACGTAGCCCTAAAGGGTTTGGGACATATTCCTGCAGACATGGCAAGATCAGAAATCGCTGCAATCCTCAAAAATACTAAGACACCTATTAGCAACATCAGCAAGGATGAGCGCCTTGAGTTTTCTCAACTAAAAAAGATAGATGACAGTCATCCTTGATTTGAAGCTTTCGTGACTGCAGGAATCCATACTCTTTGGTTCTTTCGGTAAAGTCACGTAGTTAGAAATAATATAAAATACGACGTTTCGATTGCAACACAAGCAATCTTCATCAGGTGGGAAAACCACAGCAAGAAAAAATTGCTGAAGAGGGCCAGAGAGCTGCCGTGACAAGAGGTTATATAGGTAAGAAGGGGGAGGAGCAAGGGGGGAGAGAGAGAGGGGTGTGGGGTAGGGGGGCGCTGCACAGAGGTCGCAAACGGGTTTTGATTCCTTACCCGTACCCGGCCGCACCAGGGTCGCAAACGGCTACCCGTACCCGACTGGGTACGGGGCCGGGTCTCGGAAAAAACAATATCATGCGGATGTCATTCCTGACATGCAATATCCTGGAGTCTACAAACTGAGTTGTACCTGCGGTAGCAGTTCCATTGGGGAAAAGAAACGACATGTCTCGGACCATGTTCGCGAACAAAAGGCAGATTTGAAACACGGCAGAACCAATACCTCTACCGTGGCTGACTATTGTTATAATGCGTTGGGCTCACACGGTGGGCTAACACGAAATTGATTTCTCGAAGACGAAGGTACTTTGCAAACCCACAGGCTATTAACATAGATTCGTTAATGAAGCCATCCATATATATAGACACAGACACAATTTCAATCGAGATGGGTACAAACTTAGCAATCATTGGAAGGACGTTATCAACCAGTTTAAGTCATACAGTGAGGGAAAAAAGTATTTGATCCCCTGCTGATTTTGTACGTTTGCCCACTGACAAAGAAATGATCAGTCTATAATTTTAATGGTAGGTTAATTTAAGCAGTGAGAGACAGAATAACTACAACACATACAGAAAAACGCATGTCAAAAAATGCATAAATTGATTTGCATTTTAATGAGGGAAATAAGTATTTGACCCCTATGCAAAACATGATTTAGTACTCGGTGGCAAAACCCATGTTGGCAATCACAGAGGTCAGACGTTTCTTGTAGTTGGCCACCAGGTTTGCACACATCTCAGGAGGGATTTTGTCCCACTCCTCTTTGCAGATCTTCTCCAAGTCATTAAGGTTTCGAGGCTGACGTTTGGCAACTCGAACCGTCAGCTCCCTCCACAGATTTTCTATGGGATTAAGGTCTGGAGACTGGCTAGGCCACTCCTGGACCTTAATGTGCTTCTTCTTGAGCCACTCCTTTGTTGCCTTTGCCGTGTGTTTTGGGGTCATTGTCATGCTGGAATACCCATCCACGACCCATTTTCAATGCCCTGGCTGAGGGAAGGAGGTTCTCACCCAAGATTTGACGGTACATGGCCCCTTCCATCGTCCCTTTGATGCGGTGAAGTTGTACTGTTCCCTTAGCAGAAAAACACCCCCAAAGCATGTTTCCACCTCCATGTTTGACGGTGGGGATGGTGTTCTTGGGGTCATAGGCAGCATTCCTCCTCCTCCAAACACGGCGAGTTGAGTTGATGCCAAAGAGCTCCATTTTGGTCTCATCTGACCACAACACTTTCACCCAGTTGTCCTCTGAATCATTCAGATGTTCATTGGCAAACTTCAGACGGGCATGTATATGTGCTTTGTTGAGCAGGGGGACCTTGCGGGCGCTGCAGGATTTCAGTCCTTCACGGCATAGTGTTACCAACTGTTTTCTTGGTGACTATGGTCCCAGCTGCCTTGAGATCATTGACAAGATCCTCCCGTGTAGTTTTGGGCTGATTCCTCACCGTTCTCATGATCATTGCAACTCCACGAGGTGAGATCTTGCATGGAGCCCCAGGCTGAGGGAGATTGACAGTTATTTTGTGTTTCTTCCATTTGCGAATAATCGCACCAACTGTTGTCACCTTCTCACCAAGCTGCTTGGCGATGATCTTGTAGCCAATGCCAGCCTTGTGTAGGTCTACAATCTTGTCCCTGACATCCTTGGAGAGCTCTTTGGTCTTGGCCATGGTGGAGAGTTTGGAATCTGATTGATTGCTTCTGTGAACAGGTGTCTTTATACAGGTAACAAGCTGAGATTAGGAACACTCCCTTTAAGAGTGTGCTCCTAAACTCAGCTCGTTACCTGTATAAAAGACACCTGGGAGCCAGAAATCTTTCTGATTGAGAGGGGGTCAAGTACTTATTTCCCTCATTAAAATGCAAATCAATTTATAACATTTTTGATATGCGTTTTTCTGGATTTTGTTGTTCTGTCTGTTCAAATAAACCTACCATTAAACTTATAGACTGATAATATCTTTGTCAGAACCAAAGAATGAATTCCTGCACTCACGAAAGCTTTAAGTCAAGATTTTACATCCTGTTGTATTACCAGAAAGGGTAAATACTGTTATTTCTCAAGGTTATTATTGGGAGTGCTCCTAAGGATGCGGCGGTTCGCTGTGGCCTGTGAAGTGAGTGGAGGCAGAAACCTCAATGGAGAGCTCGCCCAGTGGCACGGGATCGCGATGTTGCCATCTCCTCCATTTGTTTTGGGGAGCACGTGCAGATGTTGTTGGTCATGTTGTTTCAGTGTATATTCGACTGAATCAATTGTTAAAAGTGCATCTCTTAGGGCGCTGTTCATTTAACGACCAGGCTGCATTGTACGTGGCTACGATTGTTTTTTCATACCTGTCAACCCCATATCAGTGCCTACCTTATTACAGCCCAATTCAGACCTTATTGGTCACCCCCGTGCCCTTATAAATCCCAACGTTAATCGTACAAAGTCCCACCACAAGGGAGAAACACAAATAGCCAAAACAAATGTTTTGCCCGTATTGAAACGGCTGTACGCCGTATGGACCTGAAAACGAAATTTCCTTGTACAAGAATACGGGTAAACCGTATGGGTTGACAGCTGTTATTTGTGTGTAAGCCACTCCAAGGCAGCGTCCGGTGTGGAAGATGAGTGGACTCCACTTGTTCCACCAGAATACTCGCGGTGCACTGGGTAATCATCGTTGATAAATACGCATGGTGGTTTGCATCTCACCACATTCGTAATTTGGTGCAGTCCCCTGGGTGAAATATCCACACCTTTCTCCCTCCATGCGTTGTTGGGACGCGGCTGAGTGCGGTTCCCAGTCATCGGTGCAGAGAAAACCGGGTGAGGATGGTGAGGGACGTGTTGGATTGGAGTGTTGCGGTGGGCAGAAAAAAAATCTGGAAGTCCCCACAGAGGACAGAGTCGGAGCAGAGCTGGGGGAAGGTGGCAAGGCGAGGACAGAGGAGTCGCCCAACTTGGACAAATGGGGAGGAAAGTCGGTTCGAGGTGTGGGAAGGTATCCAGAAAGGAGAGGTTAGCGGAGAGGACATGAGTAGGGTTCCAGAGGCGAGCTCAGAGCGTGATACAGAGCAGGGCACGGAGACGACGTCCCGGGGGGGGGGAAGGGCGCAGCAGCAATTTGGAGCGAGTTCAAGGGAAAGTTCCGAGAGATATGGCGGACAGCGGAGATAACAGAACAAAGGACGAGACAGCTGGATTGGAAATTAGTATCTTGCGGTGTGTTGCAAAGGTTGTTTTCTCTCACCCATATTTGGTAGAAATGCTGTGCTATATTATGCCTATGGGCTGTATGGAGCTAGATCTGTTCATTAAGCTGGTTCATTAAGCTGGTTGCGAGGGATATTCTAAACGGTGCTACCCTTTATTTCATAACAATTGGGCGAGCGATGTCACGGTGGTAAGCGTGCAACGCTACGAATTCTGGCAGCCAGTTTGATTCCCACTCACAGCCAACACCGTTGAAATAACCGAACCGGTGCTGGGACTTACCCTAGGTCGACTCCGCCTTAAACGAGCACCTGATGCAGCGGCGCCGGCTATCTTCGTGGCGGCGGTCGTGTCTCTACGGTTCTCTTTGGAGAGTACGTCTTTAAAAACAACGGCGCTGCTACGACGCCTCTCTAAATAAAATTAATGCAGAGGCTCGCGCGTTCCAAGATTCGGCGGTGAACGGGACGACTGAACACACCCTGCAACTTGCAGACAGGAACGGGAAAGGGTTAATTGGCCAATGAACACCTTAACATGTAGAGGACCACAGGGCTTGGGCAATTCCTGGCGTTGGCTCACCACCTGCCTTGTCTGTGGTTCCTCTTAGCACCCTCGAGTAATTTTCTCTCTCTACGATTGAGTACTGTGCGGCAGTGCACTGTAAATTGACATGATCACATATGACAAGCACAACACTGAAAGCTTACAATATCAACAAACCATTGCCGTTTAATCGTTCAGACTCTTGTATCGACACCGACAGCAAGAGCAGCAGCCTGGCAGCTTCATCTGGTGCAGGATTTCCAAAGCTCCCATCCCCCACTGCAGCCCACGCTGTAACCGATCACCCATCCTCCCCCTCCCCAGGAAAATACACGTCGAGCCAACGTTGCGATGCGGTTGGAACCGTTGGCCCAACGTTCCACACTTTCACCAGGCTCCTTGATGTACGGCAGCCAGTCCAGAGTCATGGTACATCACGGGTGGTCATGCTAAAGTGGTTGCCCACTTAAGTGAGTGGTAAGGTGCTAATCTCTCAGACTGTTGTGGCAACTATCACATTCATATGGTGGGGGTGGGTGCCCACTCAGAAGTGAACAGTCACTGTTGCATTTTTAGAAAGCGATACTTTATTTTTACATTGGAGGGATTCAAAGTCCAATTGTCCACTGGCCGGGATTTTAACTCTGAACTTTCCAACAAGCGAGCCATGCTCTCACCATAGCCTCCCACCACTCAGCGGGGTCATTGCAAGCCAGTAGCCGACAATCGGTATGTGTATTTGTACATCAGCTGGGGGCCGAGAGGACCAGTGTCTCTGAAGCCCTGCACTCTGGTGAACGTGGTTTCTCTGCGCTTAGGAGCAGGGCTGGGGAACAATTACTGGAAAAAAACAGGCATTAACACACACACAATACACCTCAGGGATTTTGTCACTGCAAAAAAAATTCCTTGCAGTGACGCAAACTGCCTTGAGAGCTTGGGATATGAGAAAAGTAGAGCTGCGTCAGGCTCTCCGCGTGTCATTCCCCCTCTCTAGCACCCGACGAGCGAGGCCGCGATGCGACTTGTTGCAGCGACGGAGCACCGTCATCTGCGCGCCCGAATGGAAGTGCTGGACCGCATGCGAAATGGAGCCGCGTGGCCACAGGGGAATGAAGTCCGTAGTTTTCCCATAGCCCTGGCTTAAGACGACGAACGCTGCTCGAAGTGACGGGGGAGGTTAGATTCCAGTTTCCACCACGTCGCCGAGCTGTGCATGGAGCGGCTGTGGACTGACGCACACACAAAGACTCCCCCCCCCCCCCCCCCCCCCCCGTATAGCCTCAACAGATTGTTGGGGCAAGTGCCGTTGGCGAGGAGCACCTATGAAGGCCGGCACAGCACACGAGGGGGTGGGTGGCCAGCACCACGCCCGGCCGCCTTTGTATCCCCCAGTGGCGATGTTTATGACACCGCACCAGGTACTCATTTGAGGCCGAGTCGACCTCGGGGAAGCCTCGGACCGGCTCAGATATATTTACTGGTAGTGTTGGCCGTGAGCAGGGAATCGACGACCATCGCGCCCAAGAAAATATAATTCTCTCAGAACACCCAGGCAAACCCTCGTGTAAGCCTCGAGGCTCTTTGGTGGGAGAGTCTCACTGCATTCGAACATTCGGAGGGGAGTAAACTGGAGTGCCCGGAGAAAACCCATGCATTTGGGAAGGGGTGGGGGGGATTCACACGCTGACATTAACTTATATTTAAAAAAACGCACATTCTCACACACGCACAGGGCGCTCAACTCGTTCGTCGCAAGGGTTTCGTGACTATCGGTAAGAAATTACACGATCGCGTGGCGGGGGAGACCTGTTGTGTGGTGCGTGCATCAGTCACGCCGGTGGTGCCGTCGCATGCTGCGCTAGCTGTGTTGTACGTAGCTCGCAGTGTGTTGCCACTTCGTGGGGTGAAGCGTGCTATGCTGTGTGCAGTCCAGTGATACGCACTAGACTTCTGCACTATGCTGTACGGCATAGCATGTATTTGCTGTGCTGTAAACGTTTCTGCAGTGCAGTGCTACGTTGAATGGTGCAGTGCTGCATCGCAGAGTGTGTAAAATTATGGAACACTATGTAACTGTTCGGTGTTTAGAGTAGTGTACGGTGTTAAGGGTGGTGTGGTGTTAAGTGTGGTGCTGGATATGTGCAGCAATGGGCAGCTCTGTACCATGCTGTGCGCTCGTCTAGTGTGTGCAGTGTGTGCGAGTGTTCCGTGTTGAACTGCTTGTTGTTGCGTTTCATTTGCTGTCCACATACACACAAACACGTGCAACAAAGGGACGCGTTACTGTGCGCCGCGGCTATGCTGCGCATATGGCAGTGCGAGGCGGGGCACACGCTGCGCTCACGCCAGTTGCCACGCATGTCCGCACACGCACGCTCCACCAGATTTGCCCATCATCGCAGCCCCACGCCACCCCCCCCCGCTCTCCATCAGTGGCGCCCGTTGCCGCCGCGTCTTCTACCCGGTCTCGGACACCAGCACGCCGGCGGCACTGGGCTTGGCGGGGATCTGGCCGTCGCCGCCGTCGCCGGCAGCAGCGGCGGCGACGGCGAGGGGTATAGGGTCGGCCTCGCCACGCACGCGGATGTTGTGCTTCTCGCGATACTCGTTGATCTCGCGCCCCTTGGCCGACACCTGCTGGGCGAGCGCCTCCAGCAGCCGCGAGATCTGGCGGGGGCGGGACCGCGGGGATATAGGCGGACGGTTACGGTAGGTGGCGCGGTGCGACAGGCGGCACAATACACGGCGCGGTATGACGCATGACACAATACAACACGCGACAAGACACACGACATGATACATGACATGGTACAATATGTGGCAAGACACACAACACCTGACACGACACAAGACACAACAGGATACGACGCATGGCACAACACGGCACAACATGCAACACGGCACGATACAACAAGTGACAAAACACATGGCACAACACGACACACGGCACAACACGACACAATACACCACGGCGCAACACGCCGCACAGTGGGATGCAGAGCGGAGACCCTTCCATCCCCACCTGCTCCTTGTTGCTCTGCAGGGCGGGCAGCACCTCCTTGACGGTGCGCTCCACGAGCACCCCCCCCACCATGCGGTAGCAGCGCCGCTCGGGGTCGATGTCACGCAGGGCGTCGATCACCAGGCTACAGCGCACAAGAGACAAAGATCCCCCGTATAGCCTTCAAAAAACTGTTGGGGCGAATACTGTTAGCGATTCACGCTTCAACACACCGGTGGGCTAAAGCAGTGAACTATTTATCTTTTGTCAACGTGACACATTTTTTACCGATTGGCCATGTCGGGTGGTGGAGGGTTGCGACACATTTATAAATAACGCGATCTAACCCAGAAACCTTTATTATGAAAAACATTATTAATGTAATATGCAGTTGTCAACACACAAACATTATTAATTTAATATTTGCAAAGTTATTTTTTTGCACACACACACATTGACTTATGCACACACGAGCGTACACACACTAACATCATCGCAGACACGCACATGGACTCACACGCACACAAGGACTTAGAGACAATAATAAATAAATTATTATTCACTAAGTAAATGTAGAAATATTAGTTGTCAGCACACAAACAAAAAAACTGTAATATTTACAAGGTGATTATTAACATAATAGGTTTCTATGTATGTGATTTTAGCGAAAGAAGCAATAAATAGTAATATTAGTTGTCGGCATACAAACATGATTAGTGTAATATTTGCAAGGTGACTATTTAAATAATAGGTTTTATAAATGTGAGTTTAATGTAAAATTAGCAAGGCGATTTTTCAAATAATAGGTTTCTATGTATGTGAGTTTAGCGAGCGAAGCAAGAAATCAAAATATTAGTTGTCTGCACACACACACATTATTAATGTAATATTTGCAAGTTGAAATAAAAAGCGAAAGAAGCAAGAAAAAAGTACTTAACATTGCCGTGGTGAAGCCAATTTCCATGCAGAGCTCCTGGCCTCGCCTAAATTGCCCAGCCGGCCGAGGTGGCACCTTGGCAGGCTGAGGGTTGGGCCGCTACCCCCCCACCATCCCCCTGCCCGCGCTGCAATTATACTATCTAAGCGCTATAATATTAATATATAGACTCTATAGTAGTAAGTGCAGACATTGGGGTGGGGACATGAAACTTTTAAGAATTTACCTCAGCGTTTATTTGCATTATGAATGCGAAAGAGAAAACCACCCCCCTCCACTGATGACGCGTGTGTGTTGCCAGGGGTAACCTCTGGTCAGCCGAGTGGCCTAATAAATAAATAAAGCACTAAATCGCTAATTTTACAAACTTAAAGTTGAGGGATGTGAAAAAGGAATAGCGCTTGCCCACCGCGGGGCTTACAGCGTGGTACCTGGCTATTTTTTTTGTACAAAAACTCCACCGTTTGAGAGCCAAATCCTTCGCAAGTGTGTGAACACACACAGACACACGGACAGACAAAAAATAACGTTCATAGGTAAGACTAGCGGGAAGTACCCATGTTGCCCGGGCGAAAAATATATTTCAAAACTTCTCTTAAAAACCTTACATATACATACACAGATACTAAGCTATTGTAAAAGCCTGCTGGGCCGTTTGTCCATTTCTCCACTAACAAAATTACAAGAGGCTTGCAGAAGTCCAAAAAGTTTTAGAATGGTTGATCTAAAAGGTTACCGAAAATTGTCAACGCCCCCCCCCCCCCCTCAAAAAATATTTACCCCCGCATAGGTATATATACCTACACACCCTATATACAACAGAGTAAGTAGTATCTATTCACTCTGTAGTTGTATCTACTGACTGTACAGTAGCATCTACTGAGCCAGTAGTAGCTACTGACTGTATAGTAGTATGTACTGACTGTAGCACTATTTACTGATCGTAGTGGTACTGACTGTTTTAGTATCTACTACCTCTATATAGCAGTTTCTACCAACTCGATAGCAGTATCTCTACCACTACAGCAGTGCATACTATGGTGGTTACCTGCTATCACTACAGCAGTGCATACCAACTGTGGTGGTACCTGCTTTCACTGCAGCTGTGTATACCAACTGTGGTGGAACCTGATATCACTGCAACAGTGCATACTGACTGTCGTGGAACCTGCTATGATTACAGCAGTGGATACTGATTTTGGTGGACCTGCTATGATAACAACAGTGCATACTGACTGTGGTGGTACCTGCTATCGCTACAGTATTACATGCTGACTCTATAGCAGTATATATCGACTCTATAACACAAAGCACTCACCTGACAGAGTGGCGTGGTGAGGCCTAGTCCCGTGCAGAACCCCTGGCCTCGCCTAGAATGCCCAGCCGGCTGAGGTGGCACCTTGGCACTGGGGCTGGGCCGCTATCCCCCTAACCATCCCCCTGCCCGCGCTACAATAATACTATCTAAGCGCTATAATATTAGTATCTACCGACCCTATACTAGTAAGTGCACACATTTGGGTGGGGGGAGAAGAGGACATGACACTTTGATGAATTTACTTCAGCCTTGTGTATTTTTTTCCCATTTTAAACGCAAATGAGAAATCCCCCCCTCTCCTCCACTGATGATGCGTGTGCGTTGCTAGGGGCAACCCCCGGGCAGCTTTAGCGGCGCGAGGAAATAAATACATAATAATTTGCACTCAATTGTTAGTTTTACTACTTTAAAGTTGACTAATGGGAAAACGGAATAGCGCTGGCTCACCACGGGGTTTACGGCGTGGTACCCGGCTACTTTTCAAAAGGTATACCCCAAGGTTTGCGAACCAAATCCTTCGCAAGTGTGCATCCACAGACAGACGGACAGACAGACAAAAAATTACGTTGATAGGTAAGATTCCTGCGATATACGAACGTTTGATTGCTTTAACTGTGTTAGTAAATTTATTGCATTGCAATTACTCATTGCTCCACCCACTTGTTTAATGTACCCATTCCAATATCGGGCTTGCGTAACGCATTTAATTCCCATTTTTTTGGTACTCATCATCAGACACTGTTTCAGCTGGACGCATAATAATGGCTTGACCAAGTGCGCAACGAGCCATTACAACGGGAGTGGGGGTCTATGCAAGATCCGAATGTGGGCCCCTCCACTCCTTTCTCCCGACTCACTTTTACCGAAATGGCTACAGATGGTTTTTAACCTGTATACAACAATATGTAGGCTAAAACTATATATATTATTTAAGTTGCATCCGTCTTTAGGGTTTAGAGAAAGACAGTGACAATATTAAAAAGATGTAAAGGTAACAATACTCGCAAATTTTGACTTAAAACTTTCGTGACTGCAGGATTGATATTCTTTGGTTCTTTCGGTAAAGTCACGTAGATAGAAAAAGATCCTGACGACGATCGCTTGTGATGTGATTGAAACGTCATAGTTTTAATTTTTATTAACTTTTTTTTCTATCTACGTGACTTTACTGAAAGAACCAAAGAATATGAAATACTCACGAAGTTAGCATGCGTCTTGCTTTCATTCGCATGTCAGTTTGCAAAAAAATCCTGGTGGTATTCAGTAACAAACACCAGCAGTACCGCTACTAGATTTTACGCTGTGTGTATTTTTCGGAAATATTACTTTATCATTTGTAAGTGTTTTTTTGGCATTCATGGTTAATTTATGGAATATTTTGTTCAATAATTTTTCTAAACAGTTACTTGTTTATATGTTGATTCGGGACCCACTTGTGGCTGACTGGGTCCTCTATGCGTCGCATAACGCTGCCGTATTCCCCAGAGTTGAGCCCCTGGAATTGACGACGTAAGAAACTGGTTCATAATTTTTGTTGGGTTAGATCGGGTAAATACAACTGTGTCGTTAAATCTAGCACAACTCTGGATGTCGCCTGATGATGCAAGTTGCAATTACTTGCAAAACTTCGTACTCAAATGGTAATTGTGGGTTTGCTCTCCAACACACTGGTGTGCTGCACTAGTAAATATAGTAAATTTTACTAAGTTTGTTTTATTAAGTTTGTTTTCTCTCTCTGTGTGTCTGTGTTGGCTCTCTAGTAATTCCTGCAGTCACGAAAGCTCCAGATCTCTCATTGACATGCTAATTTATCTACCCCCCCTCTCTCTCTGCCCCCCTCCCTCTCTATTTAAGGCCTCGACACAGAGGCGTTGTTTCTCTGTGTGCCTATGTGTGTCTCTCTCTGTGCCTCTGTGTTGTCTCTCTCTGCTTATGTGTCTGTCTGTGTTTCCGTGTCTGTGTTTTGTCTCTCTCTCAAATCTAGCAATCTTTGGAAAAACGTAATCAACCAGGTAGGGTGTTGACTATTATGTTAGCCGACTCTGTGTTGTATTGCATTATATTTCTAAGTTTACTAGGTTATTTTTTCATTCATTCGTACCTGATGACGATTGCTTTTGTTGCAATCGAAACGTCGTATTCTATGATTAAATTTTTCTTTCTACGTGACTTTACCAAAAGAACCATGAAAGCTCAAAATCTCTCATTTACATGCTAATTTATCTACCCCCCCTCTCTCTCTGCCCCCCTCCCTCTCTATTTAAGGCCTCGACACAGAGGCGATATTTCTGTGTGCCTATGTGTGTCTCTCTCTCTTGTCTCTGTGTTGTCTCTCTGCTTATGTGTCTATGTATTTCGGTGTCTGTGTTTTGTCTCGCTCTCAAATTTAGCAATCTTTGGAAGAACGTAATAAACCAGGTAGGGTGTTGACTCTTATGTTAGACTGTGTTGTATTGCATTGTATTTCTAAGATTACTAGGTTTTTTTCTCATTAATTCGTACCTGATAACGATTGCTTGTGTTGCAATCGAAACGTCGTATTCTATGATTTAATTCATTTTCTTTCTATGTGACTTTACCGAAAAAAAAAAGTAATTCCTGCAGTCACGAAAGCTCCAAATCAATTTTGCCATGTTTTGTTTACGTGACAAACCTTACTAACTGGCTGTGTCGGGTGCTGGCTAATATTGGTCGCGAAAGGCTCCTACGTCTTAAATAAGAGATTCGTATCAGATTTGTTCATGAAGCCATCCACATATATAAACATAGACATAACTTCAACCGAGATGATGGATACAAATTGAGTAATCATTGGAAAGATGTTATTAACCAAGTAAAAATTTACTGTTCATAGTTGTTCCATCTTATTTACCGAGTTAATTGCATCCTCAGCGTTTAGCAGTGCGGCTATTTTTCTTTGGGCGCCATCATCGATCTTGGCAGCAATCATGTTGCTTCTTTGCTCTCAACGTCCCTGCAGCTAGGCCTCGGCAAGGTAAGGTAAAAGTGTAAAAACAACGAGCCTACCTTTACCCTATCTTTTACCTTACCACAATATGATCACTCTACCCTACCTTTTACCCTTTAGCAGGTAAGGTAAAAGGTAAAAAGCAACGAGCCTACCTTTTACCCTACCCTTTACCCTTACCTCTTGGCATGTCGACACCTTTACCCTTTACCCTTTTACCCGGTAAAAAGGGTACAATTACCTTACCTTGCCGAGGCCTACCTGCAGCGCTCGCCCTCCTCTCCCCATTCGCCCCCTCCCTTTCCCCCCACCCTCTCGGACTTATTTAACTGCCCTAACCTTGGCATCTCTCCCACTTCAGTAAAAAAATTATTGCTGTGGTTGTCACACCTGATGATTGCTTGTGCTGCAATCGAAACGTCGTGGTTTAATTAATTATTTTCCCCTTTTTCCCACCTACGTGACTTTACCGAAAGAAACAAAGAATATAGATCCTTGCAGTCACGAAAACTTAAAATCTAGAATCGTGCCAGAAAGTTGTACATTAACTTAACTGAGCGCATTGGCACTACAATACAGACGAGAGTGAAAAAAAATGAGGACACCGAAGGGGACTATCTTTCCCATGAATCGCGACGATGACGATGAGACGTCGTGACGTCGTTGACGCGAGAGCATCGTTGATGGGCGGGGGAGACGCGATCGTTCGTCTTACAAGTCAGCGTCTGCATGCCGTGCGCTTGCGTCATGTGTTATGGTAACCTGTGCACGTCCCAGCAGGACACCCAGGACTGAAAGGGGATGTTGCCCTCCTCCATCTACCGTAATCTGAATGACTGGACGGTTGAGTCGAGGTGGTTTCGAACATTTATTTAGTGTCTCTGCCATGAGGCAGGTCGATCCCACCCCAAATAATACATCAATATTGGTCGTGACAAGCCACGTATCACTATTAGTGTACGGTCGGCAGGTCGTGTAGTGAGGTAAAGTGTGGGTAACACTCCCGACCCCGTCTCTAAGCGAGAAACAGCGGTGCGGCCTAGCAGGCCCGCGGCTCGCCTAGCGCCTTCCCGCCCCTCCCAACTCCTCTCCCGCCCGCCGCTCCACTCACTTGTGCTCGGTGAGCTCCATGTCGAGCTGAGCGCTCTTGGCGGCCAGGGCGCGCTGCTCGCCGCGCAGTTTGTTGAAGCCGGCCACGATTTTCTCTCCCGCGGAGGAGGAAGAAGACTTCTTATCCGAGCGAGAGGCGCCCGCGGGCCGCGCACTGGGGGCCGCCATCTTCGGGGCTCTTTCCAGAAGGGCCCCTTGTACGCCTCTTCCGGAAGACATCTTCTGGAACCAGAAGATATCTACCGGAAGATGCCTTCCAGAGCTTGAAGTTCTTCGAG
>JAAXLI020001209.1:65463-116391 GCA_014621495.2 Entosphenus tridentatus | reverse complement strand
TGACGAAGAGGGGGGGGGGTAAAAAATCGTCCAAAATCGCGTGACGTCATTTATGGACGACCCCTTAACTTGCGTTGCGTTTTTTCGTCCACTTCCGTGAGACTGAGGCTGCTTGACATGGCTGGACAGCTTCACAAACTAGAGGACGCGGGTGGGCCATTGTGATGGCAAGGTTTTTTTTTCAAAATTCACCTCGTTTCAGAGAGCATTTGTGTCTCTTAGCAATAGCGACCTGATACACTGCATCAGCCTCCGCACCTCCGATTAGCTCGGTTGGCTACGTGCGTTGCGAAAGAAGTTCAACATATACCCGTACACGACACAAAACACCACATGGCTCAATAACCCCCCCCCCCCCCCCGTATCAGCTCGTTCAGACCTGAATATGGAATCACGTTTATCATTTGTTCAGAAACATACCTCAGAAGAAAATTTAAATCCCACCAAAATGTTCGAGTCTTAACTACCGTAATCATACTTAAATCAAACAAATAACTGCCTGTAGAAATAACGAACAAACAAAAATGACACTTGTTTGTGTGTCTAACTATATTAACAACCAGATGGCAGTCTGTCTTATCTTCCCCATCGGTTCAGCCCCCTTCACTCACTTTTTCTCCCCTTACCGGCTTCTACGCCACGGGCTCCACCCTCCTCTGTTGGCCACTCTCAACACTCTCACACCTGCCACTACTTACCATCTGACAATTTCACCAGATGCCTCACCACTCACCTCGCACCGCTGCCAGTCGCCCTCCCACCAGACACCCACCTGTGACATCTGACCCTCACCCAGATACCACTCACCAATGCCCACGACGTCACTCACCAGTCATCCACCTGATCCCTGACCAGACACATCTGACACCTCACCACCCGGTAGACACCAGACTCTACGCTGCTGACACTGGACACACCACTCTCCTGAGACTCAGCAGACAGCATTCGCAACTCGCTGACACACTTATAACTTTTTTTTTAAACGCACCTGGCTCTCCGTAGCAATTACAGCAACACGTATCAGAGCGCACAAGTATACGTGCGATACGTCACAGGTAAGCTCACACCGGCTACAATCACCCCTCCTGAATCACACGATGTTTGTGTCACTCCCATTAAAAAATAAAACATTCAGGAAAGTGTTTATCAGTCTTCTTCTATTAAACAAATCACCAAACATTTCCACGACAACACCAGAACAAGGCGACCCAACATCTATACCCAGGTATTCCGCAAGCACTGTGTGCCCTTGTGACAGCTCGATAGCTACTCGCTTCACGAATTCGGAGAACGTCGCGGGTGATCAGTCCCCCGGTGTCCCCTTAGTCAAGTGTGGTGCCTTACACACCCCACAGAACTTGGTCACTCTTCTGCCTGAGCCTCCCGAACCTTTGCTGGTTCAGAAACATTAACTATCCCACTCGCTAGGTAACGGGGGACAAAACGTTGAAAAGAAACATGTGGGTCCTAAGGGAAAGAGATAATTAAATGTAAGTGCACCAGACATGAAAAACAGTGAAGTGGCAGCGAACATCGGGCGAAATTCTTAATAATTCTCATAGTGGTCACTCACCGATTTGCTGGGGTCACTCGGCACACTTGCCGCACTCGTCCTGCCAATCGACTGCAGCTGCATGCTCACCGATATGGCCACTTTGGTGAGGAGGCCGGGTAAATTAGGTCGCCGAGCTCACTCCAAATCTGACCCTCTCTGCGTGACCCTTTTGGATCCTGGCCGGGCCTCGGAGTGCCCATAGTAGCTGCTCCTATAGGACATCTGAAACGTTTGGGGTGTGAAATGGGCGTGCCCATGGAAAGCCCTCGCCAGTGTCCTTGGACCTACCCACGGAACCTGAGTCCAAGTTGCCGCACTGTTGCACATCTGCGAACCCTAATAGGTGTTACAGGTGCCTATCGTTCCATGTTTTTTTTATATCTGCCATTGGACACACACAATCAGAAAATTGCGTGTGTGGCTTCAACAAAGCCCGACATCCTGACGCATGCACAGCGAGCCCTCAGCAGCCAAATGATCCTTATGGCGGAACCCCGGGGTACCAAATAATACAAAATGGCCGAGGCAATGAAATATTTTATTTCTGGGACACTATTTTTCAGGGGTGTACTTAACTCCGCGACTGGGGTACCAACCAATCCGAAATCGGTGCTACTCCGCGATGTCGAAACGCAGCGAGGACGATTGTGCCGAAACCCTGAACGCTCGTATGCACCATAGTGCATCGTGTACAGCTCGTCGAGATGAGTCGATTGGCGCATCGCCGACCATCAACAGACTAAAAATGACTGCATCACGGAAAGTATGCGAGAGCCGTGTCGACTATGGTACCCCGGGGTACTGCCATAAGGTTCAAATGACCAATGGCTGTTAAAATATCTGAGTCACGCCACCAAGTGTAGTTGGCCCGCCAAGTGCGGGGTCTGTAGCATATCTTATAAAGGAGTCCTAAATACAAAAAAAAAGATTTTAAAACACAATTTTTCTTGCATAGTAAAGTAATTGTTATTTTTCAACGGTTTTATATAACTTCACTTGTGTTTGTCGTGGTCAAATCTTGTAATCAAAAGTTAGTCTACTTCCTGTTGTCCAATCAATTCTAAATTTTGCACACTACTCAGATCCGGTGACACTGTGTGCCTGTATGAAAATCGGCATCAATTCATCAATTAATTGCCTCCTTTCAAGCAATTACAATTTTGTATGGACGGCTTATTAATTATGTATTTTTGTGTAGGTCAAAAACGCTGCGGTCCCTAAACTGTGGAATCGGCTCGCACAAAAAGCAGGCGCCGCGTGTCTTGACGTACTTCTCGACCGTGAGTTAAACGAAGTTGTTAATAAAACCGTTGTTAAAAAAATACTTTTTTAAAGGAGTTTATTTAAGTTGCTATACTGCCAGATAATACGACAAATCGCTAACATTAAACACCCAGTCGTTCATAAAATTTTAAGGCAGTATTTACTACTATAATGAGCCAAGAATGTCTGTGGCCCATGCGTGACGTCACTCCACGTCGGCCAGCTCCCCTCATTAATAATCATGAACAGGTTACGTTCTCCACACGGACCCCACCCCCCTCATTAATAATCATGGACAGGGCACGTCACTCCACGTGGAGCACCCTCCACCCTCAATAATCATGAGCAGGCGACGTCACTCCACATCAAACAGCCCCTCTCAATAATAATTATAAGGTGACGTCCTCCAAATGCCCCCCCCCCCCATTCATAATAATTAGCGGCTGACGTCACTCCACATGGGGGGCCGAGGCGCCTCCTCCCCCCTCCTCGGCGTCAATTTACAACCCTCACTACAAAGGCAGAATCCTCACGTCACACGATTTCCGTAATGCTGTTGAGACATAGAAGTAAAAAGTACGTCATAATGAACAAGGGATTATAACCTTTCAATTAAATAGGTCTGTGTCACCGCGCCCTTACAAATTGCACACGAATTAATACAATGAATATCACGTCGCGGTCTCCTTTTCGCTTGCAAGTTTCAGATTAGCTGAAATACACCCGTCCTTGGACAGGCAAAAGGCTAGTAGTATTATAGTAATAAAGCAAGTGCAGAATCACTGAACCGGAATTGATAGCTTGAAAGCATTTAGCGTTGGGCCCTTGAAAGTGCGGAGCCCGTAGCTACATATGTAGCTACTTTTGCAAGGATAATCCGGCACTGCCTCCACGTCACACACCTCAGCTCCGTCGCTCAGTACGGAGTCCACCTCAAATGTGAATTGGGGTACTCTGAATAGTCTCCACGCTGTTGCGCGCGTGGCCTGGGGTTCTATCTATAATCATCATTGCCTTCACTTATAATAAATTCATCATCATTGCCTTCACTTATAATTAAAAAAACGCGCCGAGCCCTCCGTAGCAATTTCAGCAACACGTAGCAGAGTGCTCAATTACGCGTGCGATTCATCACAGGTAAGCTCACACCGGCTACATTAGCAAGGCGTTTAGTATTCGATGTGTCAGAAAATAGCAGTGTAATAGCTATTGTAATAGCTATAACCAGACACACACCCACCTCACTCTCCACACAGTGCCGGATGTAGTCTCCAGGGAAAACCTCGCACCCAATTTAAACCGTAACATTACTCTCCAAAACACCGGGTGTGCTGAAGCGGTCATACATTTGGCACTCTTGAGTCACGCGTCACTGTTATTCATTGGCCGCGTCGCGTGGTGGAGGGTGTACAACACACACGTTTACACGACCTGACTCAGAGGTCGGCAACCTTTCAAAGGAGAAGAGACATTTTTTGTTTTGTCCTTGACCCAAATATTTCGAGAGCCACATCACATGCAGAGCTACTTGTACACGTACATAAACACAGCAGCTATACATCCAGGCGTGCAACTATGGGGGGGTGGTAAGCAGCAGCATTATGCTACACATAGGGGGCCCAGTCGGCCACAAGGAGGCTCCGAATCAACAGATAAACAGGTAAAAATTGTTAAGATTTTTTAAAAATAAAAATCCAACAATTAACCATAAATGCAAAAAATGTTTACAAATAAAAAAAGATTTCACAAAAATACACACAGCGTAAAATATAGTAGCACTACTGCCGGTGTTGATGACTGAACACCACTAGCATTTTTTTCTAACTAACATGCGCATGAAAGTGCATGTCAGTTACCGTCACTGTGAGACTCCCTTCGTCGAAACTCAATATACGGTGCAACTAAAATAATATATATATAGTTATAGCCTACATATTGTATATGGGTTAAAAACCATCCATAGCTATTTCAGTAAAAGCGAGTCAGGACAAAGGAGCGGGGCCCAAAGTCGAATCTTGCATAGCCCACCCGTTGAAATAGGCGGTTGGACCCCTGTATAAAGCAGATGACAAATACATTCTGACTTAAACGAAAGAGGTGCTGGAATAAACTGCGTATATTTAGTCCCCCCCCCCCCCCCTTAGTTATTCTGTAACAACACAGTTTGCACATATTGTCATCACCAAGACAGGAACATTGCGTCTATGGGAAAGTAGGGTCCTATTTACGACGCGGTTTCAGGGAACGTGTTGTGTCGTAAAAGTGGGGACCGCCCGTGCTACATTTGAGAGTGTAAGGAACCGAATGAAGTGAATTCTGTTTTTTGTATCGACTTCCCACAAGGGGGAGGCCAAAAGAGCCGCATGCGGCTCCGGAGCCGCAGGTTGCCGACCCCTGACCTCTCATCTGGGCATTTCCTGCACTGTTTTATCCTGGCTCCAATAATATCTCCCTTCATGCTCATCCTCGGTCTCCTTCAATCACTTCTGCACCCCTCCTTCACCCGTCAAGGGCAAGTGTTCCCCAAGGCTCTGTCCTGGGTCCCCTTCTCTTCTCTCTCTACATCTCCCCTCTCGAAACACTTATCTCCTCCTTTTACTTCTCCCACCGCTTCTTCACCGACGACATCCAAATATTCTTCTCTTTCTCCACTTTCACACCGGACCTCTCTTCCCGCATTTCAGCCTGCGTAACTGCCCTTCAGTCTTGGATGTCGCTTCACTTACTTGCCATAAACCCCTCGAAAACTCAGGTTCTCTTTTTCCTCTGTACCCACCCCCACCATCACCTTCTCACCCTTCTCACTCACCCCTGTCCCCGCTGCCCACAACCTTGGTGTCCTCTTTGAGTCCTCCCTTTCCCTCGCCTCTCACATCTCTGCCATCACTCGCACTCGTCGTTTCCACCTTGTCGGCATTCGCAAAATACGCCCTCTCATCACTCAGTCCACTGCCAAACTACTAATACATTCACTCATCTTCTCTCGGTTAGACTATTGTAACTCTTTCCTACTCGGTCTCCCAGCATATGGATTAATTCCACTACAACAGATCCAAAATGCGTCTGCACGTTTCATTTACAAACTACCACACTGCTCCCGCACCCCCACCCTTCTTATAGAAATGCACTTGCTTCCCATATTCTACTGGTGTTTATTCAAGCTCCTTATGCTGGTATTTAAATCTCTTCATGGCCTTGTGCCACCTTACCTCACTTCCCTCATCTCGTTTTATGTCCCCTCCCGCCCCCTCCGCTCTCAATCTCTCCCACTCTTCACCATTCCCCCCTCTCCTTGTGCACAATCACCGTTTCCGCTTCTTTTCCCTACTTGCCCCCTTGTCCTGGAACAAACTTCCCCTCCACATTAAGCAAGCACCCTCCCTCTCTAATTTCTGCTCCTCCGTCAAGACCACCACCTCTTCTCCCTGGCCCATCCTTCCCTCCATCCCTAGGCACCCCCGTAATTCTGGTACCCACTAACCGCCCCCCCTTTACTTCATCCCTATTCACCACATAACTTTTATTTACTCTAATTGTACCACTCATAGTCCTTGTAAAGTGCCTTGGATAAAAGCGCTAAATAAAATAAGATAACCCAAAAAGATAAATTATGAATCCCATTATTTTAACTGCTATTTGATCCTGGGAATGTTACTGTTAAATTGTTTCATATTTAAACGTTGTAAACAAACGATGTTATTCAAAGCCAAAGAGACTCGTATTAAGATATTAATTGTCATCATTGAATCTAGTACCTCTGTTTAGCAGGGTTCGCTATGCATGGTTCGAAACATACATATGTAATGAGCGACTTCCACGACACGTCGTGTAGAGGGTCTTCTTCTTTTTTCCACGTACGGGCACAGCACAGGCCAACGGCATCGGCTTCTTCTCCAAGTACACACTTAGCTATTACATTCTACAAACTACACACATGGTTGATCACACGGCGGGTTCCGCCCATCCGCTCCCGGTCTCGCCGCTGGCTGACGACGTGCCGGGGAGGGCGGTGGAGCTCCGCAGGAGATCCGCCATGTGGCCGAACGACGGAGAGCGATGACGGCGAGCAGCAGCGCAGTCCGGACCCAAGACTCCCCACACCGACCCCGAGTCCTCCTCCGCCTCCGCTTATATTGTCACGGGCGCGGCTAGGCTCCGCCTCTGGCCACGCCCTCTAGTGGAACTTTCTAGCCGGTCCTCGGAGTTTCTCGGCCGGCTCCACTCTTCACATTTGGCCCAGATACCTCTCCCTTCGGGGATTGGATAATGTTTATAATGGTGCCTGTACCCGTGCTTCCCTTTTCCAACCAGTAGATGTCAATATCTCATTACACATACATAAAACGCACACTTGGTGTATTTTCTTGTCATCCTACCTGTAAACCAATGAATCACAGACTTGTACCAGCATGCCCAATGTGTGACTACCACCTTTTTGTCCTTTAAAAGATCGACAATAATGGAAGGTCAAAACGTTGCCAAGCGATTTGGCCAAGACTATGCTACACACTTCAAAGCGCGGGAGTATTTGAACACGTACTACAATACAACACCGGAGGATTCGCCCAAGAGAGACTTCTTCCCCGAGCTCCTGCAGTTCCTGCATTCAACCTTCAACAATGGTGAAGTATTCAGAAGCCTGTATTCTGAGTCATGGCCCGGCTCAGGCTTGGCTCTGGCTCAAGTAAGCCAAGCTCAAAAAGACATGCTTAGCCCTTTCCCGTTCCAAGACATCTGCAAGTTGCAGGGTGTGGGTCGTCCATTTCACCCGCTGAATCTAGGAACGCGCGAGCAGTTCAGCATTAATTGTATTTAGAGAGGCATAGTAGCGCCATAGTTGTTAAAAACATTGTACTCAGCAAAGAGAACCATAGCGACATGACCGCCATACTCTATGGTAGCTGGTACCAAACTGTGCCACACGCCCTACCGCATGACCTTGTGGGAGCCTCGATATCAATAAAGTTATTTTATATAAATCTTTCTTCCGGTTACATTCGTGTATGTGATAGGAATGAAATCGAAAGAAAAAATTATGGACCTGTACGTCATCCGAATTGGAAAGAGTTACCTTCAGCTAGTTCTGAGCATGCGCACAGCCTTTCTCAGGATTTCCATTAACAGTGTCTGAGCCAAGCCATGGCTGCGTTGCTCATATTTCAGAACAATTAGTTTTATATCATACATGTCGAAGGTTATACTGAAAATTACTGAATCAAGAATTGAAAGCAAAGCAGATGGGCACATTGCAAAGGGCCAATTAGTTTTTTTAGAAGGGATACGTCTCAAGATAAGCAATTTGAATGATGAGAACAATCTCTGTAAGGAGCTTGGCATTTAACACAAGTTTACATTTGTTTAATTGATATTGAAAGAGCATTCAATGAAATATCTTGCTTGCCATACTCTAACGATCAGAGTAGACTGGAAAGATAAATGCCTGATTGTATATTTGTACATGGGTCAAATAGCAACAGTACAAATATCCAAAGACTAGAGGATACAATCATTGGATTAGCATTGTGACATGGGTGCACATTATCCCCAACACTTTTCAACAATCATGTCGAGATGATGATATCAGCTTGGGAAAACGTAATGGAAGGAATGATCGTATGACAGTAAGATGAATCATATTTTCATATGACAAGGCTGGCAAATACAGGAGAGTTACAAGTGTTAGTTGCGATGCTAAACGAGGCAGCCATCGAACAAAGATGGTCACTGCATCGCACCTTTTCAGATGCGCTTTTGGACCCGTCTGGAATGCTCTTCTTTCTGATATTAGGAAGCCCTGGAGCTATGCACTTTTAAATCTAGATTGAAAACTAATTTCTTTAGAACTGCGTTTTGTGTTTTATTTTGTTGTCCTTCCCCCGCACCTGAAATTAACCCAGTTGGCTATGTACGGTGCGAAACAGGTTCAACATACATACATACATATGAAATGACAACTTGACACACTTCTCTTGAGATGGCATTTTATTGAAGACACGTTCACTTGACATCAGGCTGAGACCCCACTGCAACAGCCCCGAGTCTCCCACGCATCTCCCTTATATATCAACGCGAGGCCACGCCCCCCTTCTCGATCATTCCGGTAGCCACCAGTCCCTTCGTACTCACAACTGTTACCCCTGTCATTACCTCCCGTGGCCACTAGTCCCCTCAAATCGCATGCAGGCTCTATTGTCATTACACATACAATTAACTCCAATTGTAACATTTTATCTGGTGGGGCATCTTTATTAAGCTGTTTATAATTTATCTAATTTTTTATTGTTGTTATTATAGAGTCTTCAAAATGACGTTTCCACCATTTCCATCATTTCCGTTGTTTTGCCAGGCGAGATCAGAGGTCAGCGCCTCCTGGATGTTGGATCGGGCCCCACCATTCACCAGGTTCTGAGCGCGTCCGAGTGGTTCCCCGAGATCTACCTCTCCGACTATGCGCAGAGCAACCGGGAAGAGCTGCAGAGCTGGCTCTGTTGCTCCCCCGACGCCTTTGACTGGACGAAGACGATAGAGTTTGTGTGCCGGCTCGAAGGACACAGGTGCTGCTGTTCGCTATGGGTGCTCCATGGCGGTTTCTGTGTTGTATGCCCGGATCTTCTCTATTAGCTGCCTGCTAGTAAAATTCTGACCAAGAAAATTACATAAAATCCTTGAGAGGTGCTGTGTTTTGTAATAGCCTATTAAAGATATGTCACTCTCTGGAGCGAGCCAACAGATAATGATGTATAGCCCCAAATATCTCAGTGCCATGTCAGATAGAAAGCAAACATTACAACACCATCTTAACATTACAACACCATCTCATTCACACCTTCAATCAGTTTGCACCTCCGATTAGCATGGTTGGCTACGTATGGTGCAAAAGACATTCATACATATGTAAAGACCAAAAACAGACCACCTACCTCACATGATACACGTGCAGACGGACAGTCCGGAAGTGTGTCAAGGCCTCTGGTGCAGGGAGGCCTCAAAGAGGAATGGCTAAGGACAGGTAATTGAAATGATTGTGATAGAAATTCAAACATAAAAGAAGGGAAATGAGGGTTGACTGTCGGGGAAACGGTTGACACCCATTGGAGGAGGAGGACGGGGATTGGCTGAGGGAAATGGGGGTGAGCAAACCTTCCAGAAAGGGCGCTCGAGGGATATAAAAGGGGATAGCACAAGGGGAAGGACGGTTGGAGAGAAGACGAAGTTCGTGCATCAAGAACCGAAGTCTGGGCCTAAAAAAAGTGTTGGTGTCCATAATAAAGGCTCTAAATAAAGTAAGAACATGTGTGGGCGTCATTACACATATGTAGAAGAGTTGGCGACGACTCACTCAGAGACGGAGGTAAGGTTAAGGGCTTTCGCCGTTTATTAAGGGCTACACAACATACTGGGGGGGGGGGGGGGCGAACCACTTCCCAGGGGTTAGGGATCCCGGGCTCGGTCCCACTCGGTCCCGACAACCGGCTGCCCTGTGCCGTGGGATCAGCCAACATGGCCGACTGAGGAGCACAGCCACGTCCAGCCCTGACGCTGTGCTATCCCCTATTCCTCCCCTCTTGCCCCTGGCTCCTCCCGTTCCACCCTACTTCGACCCTACTCTCCAGCTACGACCCCGCTTACGTCACGGGGTCCCCCCTTTATCCTCGAGGAGCTGTGTCGTCATGTGCGCTGTCCAGCACGCATGACCCCACGTCCCGTGACGCCATCGCACCGGACAGCGCACATAACGCCACTACTCTCTTCTACTCCTCTACACATACATCAAGAAAGTTAGCCAAAAAAGGGACAATAGGATTAGACCGCATGTGCAAATCCGATGGTATGAGCCGGGGAGCTGATGTGCTAACATTTCAGACAGCTATACCTGGAGATCCCGCTAAATAATGAAATGCATATAATCACAAAAACATAAAATCTACACCAATGTACAGAAATCCCTCGCCAACCGCGGGGGTAGGCAAATCCGCGGTTGGTAAAGTACAGGTGCTTATGGGAAATATGGGGTTAGGAGAACCACAGCCGCGGTCAGACTCGTCATAGCTTAACTAAGTTGCCTGTTTCTTCAATAAACACGAACAAAATACAGTAAATTACACGATGACATAATAAAACATAAATAAACATGACATTAACTCTACATACCTTTAATATGGAGGGTAGAAGTCCATTATTTCTCCAGCTAAAAAACTACCAAAATAACCCGTATTGGCCAAACATCCCAACAGTATAAAAAATACCTGCAGGTTACACATCGTCCCCTACCCTAAAAACTGAAACATTCCTGAGACTGAGCTTGTCTTGGGTAATTAAGTGGAAATAATTATTATTTGTATTACAACAGAGGTTCAGGGTCTGCAGTTATTTGTATTTAGTAGCAGGTAAAGACATCTCGTCCCTCCTGATGAAATACAAATGTATGCATGTAGCCAACCATGGAACGTAGCCAGCCATCCCTAATCGGAGGTGCGGGGGAAGAACAACAAACTAAACACAAAAAACTGAAAAAATAAGCTTTCATGTTGCTTGAATGAACATATTTTATGAAATCGCCGCTCTCAACTCCAGAAACCATGCCGGCTTTAACACGACGATGGTGGTGTCTGCCTGCAGCAAAACGGTGGAGGAGAAATCGGTGCACGTGCGCAAGGCGGTGCGCACCGTGCTGCCCTGTGACGTCAACCAGGAAGACCCACTTCTCGGGTGAGTTCCTGCACATATCTCAACGCGTGCAGATCAGTGTGGCAATGGTGAGTCATCCTGAAAAAAAATCAATACATCAGGTAAGCTTTATTTGGCATTCGAGAGGCCCAAGTAGACCAAGTGTTCAAATATCCCATCAGTAGGAATCCTTCGGTCAACAATTGTTGGCGACTCAATCCGACCCTCTACCTATTGCAAACTTGACCGCAAGTAATCGTCCACTCACAATATTAATGGCCTCAACCACTGAAATGCCAACACATTCCCACGAACCTCAACAAACCGGCTAACGCACGTGCTCCCTTCTTTCAGGAAACTCCTCTCACCTCCCTATAAGCAAATCATCTTTACGGGTCATAGGTCAGCCAAGTACATTACTCAGCCCTCACCTCTAACCTCAGGGGAGTCTGTAAACTCCTGCATATCCGCAGAGCCCTTTGGTCCATATTTTACTCCAAAGTCGCTCCGTCAATGGTATCACACAATCCTTCAGCCCCTATACCCGTTCACTCAGTAGCAGCTTCTTTTTTGATTGCAGTTGTGAAAAATTGCCATATCAGACATTAGTACATCTATTTAACACGTAGGCTTTCGCGACCAATATTATTCATAATACATTTTTTTGGGTTAGATCGCGTTATTTATAAATGTGTAGTAACCCTCCACCACCCGACACGGCCAAACAGTAAAAAAATGTGTCACGTTTACAAAAGACAGATAGTTCACTACTTTAGCCCACCGGTGTGTTGAGTGAGTCAACATCATTTAAAATTTTTGAGTACGACGTTTCGCTGGTAATTACATCCAGCATCATCGGGCAATTTGTCAGAATGGTGAGGTCCTCCACTTGCTCCCGGTCTTAAATAGAGCAGGGGACGTCATCATTTAACCAAATCTGGTGCAGTGATTTGAGGCAGAGAGGGGGAGGGTATTGTAATTATATAATAGATTGGTAATCACTGAATTGTTATTAATTAGTATTTGTTTCTCCTATAAGGAATTGTAATACATATTTTTTATAATAATACGCTTCCAGGCCGCACTAAGCCTGTACCTTCGGCACTTTACTAACTAATGAACTAGTGTTGCCAAAGATGATCGTGCTCCTTCACTGTCCAAGACTGAAGAAAATGGCTCCGCCCCATAGTCCATGACGACCAAACGTAAGTTGTCCAGGCAAACTAAGGCAAACTCCATTCACATTTGTGGGAGAAGACATGGCTCAAGGCACCCTCGAGGCACCGCCTGTTCATTATTGTTCCACTCCACCATTGTCTAATTTCTGAGACGTTCTGCTTTTCCTGTCCACACGATAATGTCTCCGTAGGTCCTGGAGCCAAGGCCCCTTTGACTGCATCATCTCCACGCTGTGCTTTGAGGCAGCGTGCAGATCGATAGGCGATTTCACGGCAGCATTGGGCCACGTTTGCCGCCTCCTGCGGCCCGGGGGATGGTTCATTCTTGCCACGGAGCTGGGCGAGACGTTCTACCACATGGGCTCTGAGATCTTCCATGTGCTGAGCTTGGATGAGACGGTCATCCGGCAAGTTGTAGGCGATGCTGGCCTAATCATACAGCAGTTGGAGTTGCATCTCGCGCCTAAGCCATCTCCCGATGATGTCAACGACCACCAAGCCCTGCTCTTCCTGAGAGCCCAGAAGAAGATGTGAGATTCCCGTGCCGGAGTCTATGGTAATGTTGGTTTCTTTCACACACACTTGTAATCTAAACCAGTGGTCCCCAACCATTTTCGACCTATAGATCAGTATTTACCCTTGAACAAGATTTACAGACCACTGGTAAAATTTGGCAAAATTAAACGTACCCTTAAAGTGGCATGAGATTTTTTTGATTGAAGAGCCATAAAAAATATGAACTGGATTTTTATATAGTTGTTCTTATTATATATTAAAGGCTTGTGCAATGGGCGTTAAACAATACGTTGCTTTGTAAAATAAAATATATTTCTCCAATAGTTCTGCAGACGACCAGTGGTCCATAGATAACACGTTGGGAACCATTGATCTATAGCAGTGACTCTTAACCTGGGGTGCACGCACCTCTGGGCGTGCGAGACATGGCCAAATTTGTTTAAAAGGCAAATAATCGAAACACAAATGAAGCATGAGCACGTAAGTGCAACGTACCTTGTTTCATCAAACCCTATGTATGTATTAACATTATTTTAAAAATATGATTAAGAACCAAAGTGGTGCAAGGCTGCAGCAAAGGTTAAGAATCCACTGGTCTATAGAATATCCACTTGCAGGCGAGTTATGTGCATGAAGCTTTGGTACAGGTTTCTCGAACCTTAGTTGGGAATAATATGATTTTGTATGCATGTTTATTTTTCGCAGGGTTTCTCAGCAATCTCGTTTTTGACGCCGCTAATATCCGTCATTGTATTGATTTTTGTTATAGATGTGAATTATATTCCGATTTTGAAATTGTATATCAATAAAATTCTTATCAATTACTTTTGTGTGTGTGGGTAAACCCCTCTGCTTATTGATTTGATGCTTTCGTGACTGCAGGAATCCATACTCTTTTGTTCGTTCAGTAAAGTCACATAGATAGAAAATGTATTAAAATGTATTAATTAACATTTATTTTCTATGTACGTGACTTTACCGAAACAACCAAAGAGTATCCTCTCCTTATATATGACAATTCACTAATATCTCCATAAACTATATTGGCTGTTGTTTACTCCCAATATAACATTCGTATTCTCTAAGGCCTGTTCTATCGAGATCAATAATCCCAAGCACTATTATCAAGTATGCATTCCTCACAAGGTATGTAATAATAATAATAGTTCAATTTGTAACGCGCGCAAATTTGCAGACATAGTGACCGCAACTCAGAGGCGCGGAGCCAAGCTCAGAGTCGCTCAAAAGCATGATTGTAGAGGTGAGTTTTTAAGTCTATCTTGAAGGAGGCGATTGAGGTGATGCTGCGAATGTGCAGAGGGATATCGTTCCAGACTGTTGGGGCTGCCACCGAGAAGTGGCGCATAGACATGACCATCCTGGATCTTGGTATCAAGAGGAGGTCGTGAGTCGCGCTGCGCAGGCATCTGCCGTGTGCTGAGCTGCAAGTTGTCAATAATGAAGAAAGGTACGGCGGGCAGGCGGATATGAAGGCATTGTGGCAGAGGCAGGCGGTCTTGTATGTGACCCTACTGGCGATGGGTAGCCAGTTGAGAGCAGATTATGTATGTATGTTGAACTTCTTTTGGACCAAACTTAGTCAATCCATAATAATCGGAGGTGTGGGGGAAGGACAACAAACTAAACATTAAAAGACGCTCTAAAGAATTTGAGTTTTCAATCTGGATTTAAAAGTGCCAGTTCCTGTGGCTTCCTAATATCTGGAGGAGCATTCCACACGGCTGCAGAAGCGCATCTAAACACATGTGATACAGTGACCATCTTTGTTTGATGGCCAGTCAAACGCCGCTATGAGGATGACCAGAGTTCACGTGATGGTTTATGCTGTTTGACGAGATCAGCGAAGAATTTTGGATCATTTAGGGGAAACACTTTGTATGTAATAATTGCGACCTTATAACGTCCTAGCGGTAAGTACCCGGCGTTGCCCGGGCGAAAAAGGCAGACACACACATGGACTTACACACAGACATCGACCCACACACATATAAACACATCGACTTACACGCACACACACATATGGACTCAAACACACAGACATCGACTTTAGACACACACACACACATCGAGTTACACACATATAACGACTCACACACACACATACATAGACTCACAACAAAAACACCACCAACCGCCATTCGCCACTAGGTGGCGGTGACGCTTGTGCCAGGCCATGTGCACCTTGAGGCGACGTGAAGTGTCGAATGCCCGACAGCAGGAGGTCACAGGGCAGACTCAGGTACCACTGGTCGACTGACTGAGATGACCAAGATGACTGGCTGATGCACTACCTGTGCCCTCTACTGTGCCAACTTGTGCTTTAGCCAGCCGGCGCCCCGCTCGTTGTTGTGAGCGTCGCTCCTCCGCCCTCTGTTGTTGTTGGAGGGCGACTGTCTCCAACTTCCGAGTAGCGTCCTTCACGAGCCTCCTCCACAGAGGCCAATCTTGACACCGCTGGTACCAGTCATCGGCAAGTCCACTCAGCTCCACATCCTCCTGTACCACGTCACTCCATCTCTTCTCTAGCCCATGCCGCGCCCATTAAGCCCCCTCAATCCGGCCGAACAAAAGCTGTTAAGGCATGCGGTGACTGGGCATGCGGGCTGCATGACCCAGCCAACGCAGCCTTGGCTGCTGGAGGAGCTCACCGATGGGAATTTGTCCACATATTTCGAGGCTTTGTGAGCTCCTCACAAATTCCAGCATGGTTAAACCCAGGATGGATCGTAGGCAGGCCAGCCGAAATATTTCTAACCGGCGAAGGTGTTCCATTCGGCAGGTCCACGTTTCGCAAGCGTAAAGGGAGGGAATGACCGTGGCCGAAAAGACCTGAAGCTTCGTGCCGAGTGATAGACCAGGTAGCTTCCACACAGCGTTACGTAACTGATGAAAAGATAATGCCGCTCGACTTTATGGGAGTGAGACCTCTGCTGTTAAACCGAAGCCGGTCATGAGCACACTGCCAAGGTATGGGAAACTCTGCACTCTCTCCACAACAAAATACCCGGGCAGGTGATTAGTTTTGGTGGGGCTGATGGTAAGGCCCCACCTCTTGGTGGCAAGCTCCAGGTTTAGCAGCAGCACCTCCTACTCTTCCTCCAAGTGAGCAGCAATTACCAGATCATCAGCATACATACCGTGGTTGAACAATAGGGAGCCATCCCTTGACCGCACCCGGGCATCGATCAGCCTCCAATTGTATCTGTAGCAGATGGGAATTCTTCTCGTACAGCCATTGAAGGCTTCACGAACGACGTGGTCCAAATATATGTAAAATAATGTGGGAGCGAGAGGACATCCCTGTCGCATCCCAAGGTGTAGAGGGAATGGTTCTGACTCACGGCCACGTAGTTTGACACGGGGCCGCTCACCATCATGAAGGTCCTTAAGGACCGTGAGCAGTGGGTCAGGGACTCGGAAAGCCCGAAGAACCCAGAGCCCAGGCCTACTGATGGTATCATAGGCCTTGACCAGGTCAATAAAGCACACACATGGACTAACACGCACAAATGGACCTACAGACACACTAACATGGAACCACACACACACAGCGACTAAGACACACACAAATGGACTGACACACACACATATGGACTCACACACACATAGACATCCATTTGAGATACACACAGATGGAGTTACACACATATATCGACGTACACACATACAGCGACTCAGCATGGAGGCACCACGTACAGCGTACGGTGCGGGCTCCCAATGAGAGAGCGAGAGGGAGTGTCAGCCAGCCAGGGTTTCGTTGGGACATGATACGTTCATCTGCCAATATGGTGGCCGCTGGGTGGTCACATGGCATAAAAGAGCTCTCGGGAGCCTTCGGGAAAGAGCTTGAGAGATCTAGAAGGTGGGCGGGACAAGGGACGGAACCAGCCCCAACCCAGGCCGATATAACGGAGGCCCCGTGAGGGGCTTGGGTCTTTTCGGGTTGCTGTTGAAGATCCACGTCGGGTTAAAGAAGCCTCTAGCCACGCGGTCCGGGACCCAGCTTGTGGTCTGGGCCGGGATAGCGAACCGTGTCTAGTTCTGCCGTAGCGTGGCTAGATGGGCATTCAACACCCAAGTGTAGGTTGTGTTATGTAATGTTGAGTTGGTGATATAAAGTGTTGCTCCCAGGACAACATCTGCGACTCAGTTGGACTCACTACACAATTTTAAACCCATTTTAGGGGCATCGCAATGTAACGTGTCCTGCGAGGGTCGGCAAATCTCCTGGCACCAGGAAACCGCGGCATTCTTTTAATCGGTTGCGTAACGCTGTGTTAATGCAACCTGGTCTGTCGCTCCGCACGAAGGTTCAGGTCTTCTCGGCCAGTCATTACCTCAATCTTGATTTGAAGCTTTCGTGACTGCAGGAATCCATACTCTTTGTGTTGTGCCCGAAACGTCGTGATTTATTTTATTTTATACCAACGTGACTTTAACGAAAGAACCAAAGAGTATAGTCATTACCTCCCTTCTCTACGCTTGCGAAACGTGGACCCCCCTAATGGAACATCTTCGCCGGTTAGAAACATTTAGGCTGGCCTGCCTACGATCAATCCTGAGTTTAACCAGGCTGGATTGTGTGAGCTCACAAATCCTTGAAAGATATGGACAAAGTCCCATCGGTGAGCTGCTCCGACAGTCAAGGCTGCGTTGGCTGGGCCTTGTAACCCGCATGCCCATCCACCGCATGCCTAAACAGCTTTTTTTCGGCCTGATCGAGGGGGCTAAATGGGCGCGGCACGGGCTAGAGAAGAGATGGAGTGATGTGGTACAGGTGGATGTAGAGCTGAGTGGACTTGCCAATGACTGGTACCAGCGGTGTCAAGATCGGCCTCTGTGGAGGAGGCTCGTGAAGGACGCTACTGGGCAGTTGGAGGCAGTCGCCCTCCAACAACAATGGAGGGTGGAGAAGCGACGCTCACAACAACGAGCAGAGCGCCAGGTGGCTAAAGCAAAGCAAGTTGGCACAGTAGAGGGCATCAGCCAGTCGTCTCAGTCAGTCGACCTGTGGCATCTGGGTCTGCCCCGTAACCTCCTGCCAGCAGGCGTTCGACACTTCACGTGGCCTCAAGGTGCACATAGCCTGTCACAGGCGTCGTGGTGATGTCACCATCACTTTGTGGCGAATGGCAGTTGTTGTTTTTGCCAGAATTACGTGCACATGGGTATGGTTAATCCACAACCTGGATAATCCGCACACGTATAATTGTAGCTCTCAACATGGTACGCCATTGCATTTTGATTACATATAGTTAACAGGGCATAGTTGGACACCCGCATTATATGAACCTTATGGGGGACCCGGGGTCCCATAAGCCCCTGGCTCTCACATAACATATTATAATGTAAACAAAAATGTCATAATACTTTCTGTAGTTTGGCCCCAGAATTAGTTCTGAAGTGTCATCTTCCATGGCCATTTTCTAATCTGAAGCTGGATATTGGTTGTATTCACCAGTGAAACATCGTACTCGAATTACAAGTGTTGTGGGTTTACTCTCCAACATACCGGTAGTGCTGAAGTAGTAATTAATTGGCGCGTTTCCTTTACGTGACAAACCTTACTAATTTCCGGGTGGTGTTGGGTTTAACAACACATGTATATTTAAAAGATCTAACCCAAACAAAAACCTTTACTATGGATGATACATGAGCACGTTTATTCTTCCCTATAATATGACCCTATTAGTAGCACGACTGGTAAAGCAAGACAACTTCGCATTTTGTATGCGATGTAATTGAAGCAAACTCACCATTACCAATGTCCTCGCCCGATAACTCCACCTCGATTAAGTTTAATTCTCCAGTGTCAACAGGTCCATGGGAATCCCCTACCTCCTCTGGTTTGTTGTATATATAGAGGCCTTTTTTCCAAAAAAAAATATTTAAAATGATTCTGCCTATTTTTTTTGTAATAATCGATCGGAGTGAGCATGGGGCACGAAAGGATGAGACACACCCCAACCCCCTCAACCCAGCTGCCTTGCCACATAAAAGCAAGTGGAGGGAGGTCATAATAAGGCATTAAATTATAAAACCCCGGGGCAAAGGGGGGTTAATATGAATCTGGGAAAATCCATGGGGCAAAGGACCATAAGACACGACCTCCAGGGACGTTTTGGACAGGTTCCCAAACAAATCCTCCAGACCCACTGGCATCTGTAGAAACAGCCTGGTCTCACATCGAAACTTGTTGACACAGCCTTTACACCACCCCCAGTCGGCTCTCCAGGGACGGCGAGAGCCACAGGGCAAACGGACATTACAACAGGCGTTTTGTTTACAACGATAAAAGTTCGAAACTTAGCGACAAGAATAAATCGACATTATAGACTGCCAGTACACTCTTTCATGAAGAACCAAACTGCAGTCTAAATTAGTGGCTTTTATTATTACTTATATTACTCTTATTCACCTTTCCATTTTTTTCTTATTGTATATTTCTATCTACGTGAAAGAACCAAAGAATATGAATTCCGGCAGTCACGAAAACTTAAGTCAAAACTTAGCTATATCATTAAACTCAGGATATCAAAATACAACGGGAATAAGAGGCACGGATCCCTGGTGACACAGACGGAGAACAAAGTTTAATAAAACCCTCGGAATACCTGTGGTAACAACTATGGTACATCACAAGTCTTGGTTAAACATAAACCAAATAATAATGATTAAATATTAGATCTAGGGTAATTCAAATACAAGGCGAAATAGGCCAATCACACACGACCAAGATATGTATTCCAGAGGATCACCGCCTCAATAACCGCCTTTGTATTCCAGGAGTCGACACAACACATGGTAGCAATACATTACGTATAAGGGAGGGTGCCTCCCCTTGAGATAGAAAACACCAAAAAAATTCCAAACCACAACGTAAGGGGACAGGAACCAGGCCTTGATGTGACTTAACAGATTACATCAATAAACAGACACACACGCACACCCGACCAAACAGCTGCCCTTTTGTGAGGAGGCGAGCCGAGGTGGAAGATTTTCGAATATAACCACGAACAGTAACCACGCACATAAGTCTTGCAATGGCAAGCTCCAGGGATGGTTCTTGAAATCAACCATGGATGTCGAGTCTTGCAGAGCAGAGGGCGATGTGTTGCAAGGTGCCGAGTTCCGCGCTGACCAAAGAATGTATCGTTGAAAGTTATTCTACATTCATCCTGATGTTTTGAGTTGCTAGTAGAGTCAAGGATTGTGATCAGTTGTATTATTGTACTAAGCTATCAGAGTTATGAGAATACAAGTTATGAGTTCTGAGAGTAAGTGAGGAGCTGCGACGAGCAGCTCACAGCAGGAGCCCTCCTGGAGGAAGGGTGGGGGAGGGGCACCAAGGGAGCATCGCGCAAGCCAGCCGCGACTCTGAACCCCGAGCACACACCAGCAAAGGTCGAGTCTACAAGGATCAACATTGTCGAGTTCTGCAAGTGGCAGGCTCTGGGAATCTTCCCCCGTGACAGGCACATTGATAGGGAGCTCCATCAGCAGAAGCCACGGGTCGTGGAGTTTTCTTTTGTTGTTCGTTTTTTTTAATTCGTCATTGAGAGAGGCTGTTGCCAAAAGCTGGTACTCGTAGTATTACCACACGTACCACGTGGGCAAGAGTGTCGGCACTGGCGACCAGCGGACGAGCTGCGAGCGCAATCAGGCACCGTCAGGGGCGAGCATCGTGCCGACTCAGCGGTCATCCAGCAGCAGAGAGGCCTGCAGCTGCCGCCAAGAGAGAGAGAGAGAGCCGTGTGTGTGACATGCCCAACACACACACACGACTCGTCGCCCAGCAGGGAACCAAGGCATTATCGGTACAAGGAACGTCCCACCTCGGCGTTTGCTTAACGCAAAGAGTTGAGCAAGAAGATAATACACCCACACACACATAACGCAAATATCAAGACTAATAAGATTACTCCAAAGTTCTCCTTGTGTTTCAAAAAGGGTGGTTATCTAAAGTGGGTGCGTTAAATATTAGCTGATTGTGAAAAGCATTACTGCCCATTGAGTAACGTGGATACGGTCGTTTATAAGTATTTTAGTCATTCGTTTTCGTTAATTGCATAACTGTACCAATGAATTCATTGATGAAACTAAACATTTTTCAACATCTATGTTACGACCCTACACACTCACAGGGATGCTATTGCTTTAAAATCTTTCTTTTGATTACAGAATCTTGCCCGCAAATGTATTGAAGCCCTGAGCCAATTGATAAGCATTTGTTCGACAAGCAGGCAGACTGCCGCACACCATTGTTCCAAGACATTTCGTTAATTGCACAATCTTAACAATTAATTCATTGAGGTCTACTTTTGCTTTAGGGACATGTTTCTTTATTACTGTTCGTATGAATATTGTTACATTAATTTTAAGGACTTTTTCCTATGGCCGCATATGCTCGCTTTACTCTGAGGAATTAGCCGATTCGTCTGTTACCCAGTTTAACAAACCTAACCATTGAGGGTGAAATGTACAGATCAATGAGGACATCTCCAGGAGTACTGTGTTGACATTCCTAGCATAAGAATTTGCATATTAGAGTGTTCTTTATTTATTTTAAAGTTGCTTAACAGAAGAGTCTGAGTGGTGCCTTCATAAGTTAATGCATAATAATCTTAATTATATTAAGTTTCCTGCGGTTAGATCTGAATATGAGACCTGACATAAAAACACTAAAACATAATCAGTAAAAGTTAAAGCGAGAATAATTGTATTATCACGATTGATAATAGACCCTAGACAACGAAGCCAAGCCTAATTATCATAATTACATACACTTGCATAACTTCATACAATTACACCTTCATTTTTATTATCACGATTCTTGTGCGGTTTATCCGTTTTCCATTGTTATTCTTGGAAAAGTGTATTAAAAGTCACGTGCTTAAACCAACACACATTTTCTCCGGTTAATCCGAAATCCACGTGATCGCCACGACAGTACAGTACAAAGATCCTCGTATAGCCTTAACAGACTGTAGGGGCAAGTGCTGTTAGCGAGCACCTATGAAGGCCGGAACAGCACACGAAAGAGGTTGGTGACCAGCACCACGCCAGACCGCCTTTTCTCCCCAGTTGCGATGTTTAAACATCGCACCAGGTACTCATTTGAGGCTGAGTCGACCTAGGGGAGGCCCAGGACCAGTTCAGATAATCGTCACTGGCGTTGGCCATGAGCGGGAATTGAACTCGGGTTACCAGGTTCGAAGTGCAGCGCGCTAACCGCTACACTACCGCTCTCCACCAGTACAGGCACTCCTTGACATATGCGGTGATAGATACGTTCCTGGAAAAGCGCACGTATCTCAAAATTGCGAATGTCAAAAACAATTTTTCCATAAGAAATCATAGTGAGGGTGGGGTTTAGAGGATTTCACACACACTCGCAGACATAATCGCCGATATTATCCGAGCCTATATCCATACAATACATGTACACACAATATAAAAGTTTAAATTAAAAATAAAATAATGTAACCTCTAATATACTTCCTATAAAATAAAAATTCAGAAACACAGTATTACTTACATGTAACTACGCCAGAGTTGCGTTGTGGAGAGGATGGATGGAGATGAGGAGGAGAGAGACGGACTTGGAGTTGGTGGAATTGAGGAGCCCCAAGTGCATGGAGAATGAGTGCTGGAGTTGCTTGAGGGAAGACGGGAGAAAGAAAGAAAGAGCAATAGAGAGAGCAAGAGAGAGAATGAGAGTAAGAGAGACAGAGAGCGGAGGAGTCATTGTGCAGAAGAGTCATCTGTGTTAGATGACAATAGTGTTGGAGATGGTGTAGCGGTTACCCCAACACCACTAGAGGTTGAAGGCTGCGGAGCATCTTCCCTCGGCTTTTCCTCCTTCACTTTGAAAAGTCTTGAGAGCGTCAATTGTTTTAGCCGTCATTGTTTTCTCCCTGTAGATCTTCCTGTAGCACTTAATTTGTTCACGGACAAGTCTGACCACCTTAGAGCTGCGTTCCGTATTTGGATCATCCTCATCGAAGATAGCGAGACCCTCTTCAACGTGCCGGAATGCTTCTGCCAACCTCTTGTTGATTAGAGCACGGAGGAGCTCAACTTCTGCTTCTGCTTCCTCACCTTCCTCCTGCCTCTGCTGCTCCAATGCCAAAATATCTTTATTGGTGAGCTCCTCCTTGTGAGAGTCCAGCAACTCCTCCCCACTATCCTCTTCCACGTCCTCAAAGCTGACTCGCTTTGCTAGCTGCATGATGTGCGTACGTGTCTTTGACACATCTTTCCCCACGTCGAAGCCACAGAAATCGTGCACGAACTGAGGGCAAAGTCTACGCCACACTCCATTCATGCAGACACTCGTGACCTCCGTCCATGACTCAGCAATAAACATGATGGCATCTCTGATGGTGAACGACTTCCAAAATTCCCCGACGTGCATCTGGTCATTGCTCGTCGCCTGCACGAGCTTATTGAATGTCTTGCATAGATAATAGGCTTTGAAGGTGGCGATGACACCCTGGTCCATGGGCTGGATTAGCGATGTGGTGTTGGGGGGAAGAAACACAACTTTAATATTTTCAGTTAGATCCTGTATGGATGGTGGATGACTGGGGCATTGTCGAGGAGTAGGAGAATCTTACAGCTAAGATTATCCTTCTCACCATAGGCCTTCAGCTCTGCCTGAAGGTGGATGGTGAAGTAGTGGCAGAAGACGCCGCCTGTTATCCAACTCCTCGCGTTGGTGTAGTAGTACACAGGCAGCAACTCCTTGACGTACCCCTTCAGTGCTCGAGGATTCTGGGAATGGTACACGATTAACGGCTTCAGCTTGCAATCACCTCCAGCGTTGCCCCCTAAAAGCACGGTCACACGGTCCTTGGCAGCGTTGAATCCCACTGACATATTCTCCTCTTGGGAAATGTAGGTACGAGACGGCATCCCCTTCCAAAACAGGCCAGTCTCGTCGATATTAAAGACCTGCTTTGGGGAATAACCTCCTTGCTCGATGATCTCCTTCAGGACTTCCGGGAAACTTTCGGATGCAGTGACATCAGCAGAGGCAGCCTCTCCGGTCATCCTGATGTTGTGGTACCCGTACCGCTTTCTAAAGTTACAAAATCATCCGGTACTGGCAGCAAATTCCTTATCGCCTTCTCCCTTTAACTCGTCGTAAAGGCTTCGCACCTTTACTTGTATCGAAAGCATGCTGACTAGGGTGCTCTGCTGGTTTTGATGCTCAATCCACGTGCTGAACATCCCTTCCATCCTCTCCATTACTGAACTCCTGGCGAATGAGAGCTTGCTTACCCTACTGGGTGTTGCACCCTTTGCACTTTCCTTTATCTTCTCGGCGGAATCACGAATGGTGCGTAGCGTCGATTCCATCAGGCCCAAGGCACGCTTGATGGAGGCAGTTTTTCGCCTCGCTCATATCTCTTGATAACGTAAGTTTCACTTCAAGAGTAATGGCCTTGCGTGGCTTCTTGTGACCAGAGCTTCTCAATGAAGTAGAAGGACGCTTTCCTGACATGGTGCAATGGTGAAACAAAAGCGGTGAACACAGCACGAGTAAACTTGACAGTGTACGATCACAATGAGAGATGCGAGACAAAGCGAAGAGCGCCGCTGGTGTACACGTGGTGAGATGCTGCACAGTATAGCACACTAGTTTTTGTACTGTACTAGCTGCTGGCAATGCCATTGCGTCGTGGTGCCAGGCTAGGGTGGGGCGTATGTCGCATTGCGGATGACGTCATTCCGAAAATTTCATCGCGTGTGTCAATAAAAGGTCTAAATACAAAGCAGGAGTTATTCCAAAATTGCGTACCACAAAAGCCCGTAAACTGAGGATTGCCTGTAGTTGCAATATCTTTACAGGAGCGGGCAAAGTGTGATTGATGTGAATTGGCATGGCTCTGCTATCATCCACTTAGTGGGCTGAGTCTTCTGCGCGGGAGTAGGAAAGTGTTACTATCAATGAGCACGTGTATCGATCGGTTGATCGTTAGTATTCGTTCTAAATCGAAAGAGTAACTAATCGAAATCGTCAGTTGTGCTTCATTTGAGTGATTTATCCGATCATTTATTTTGTGAGTTTAAATTTACGAAACTGTGCAATGAGCAACAACAAAATCGTCAGTTGTGCTTCTCAATGTTAACTTAAACATAATTTATACCTATACTAGTTCATAAAGCCTGTCTTCACCAGGCAAAACCTTTCAATCAATATAATAATTAACCTGATATGATGTTTTTACTATTTCTGTTTATCTACGATCAGACACTAACTACTACTCCAAATTTTTTTTATTTTTCTGCAAAAAGAAAAAAAATTGACCACGTGATTCAACTTCTTATTCTTATATTTAAAGATGTACCCATTGGAAACCGTTCAATTTAAAGATTACATAAATTTGTATGAGAAAGAACAAACATGAATTAACTTCATACTCTATGAGGGGAAGCTCTTATCTTTTACAGTTTCAAATTATTCAGTTTTTAACATTGTAAAATGCATAACTTTTCATTCAAACCCAATTGAATCCGAAATATCTCAAAACCAGTCTAAGAAAGAACAATGGTTCTTATACTTTTTGGTTCTTTCGGTAAAGTCACGTAGATAGAAAATTAATAAATCACGACGTTTCGATCGCAACACAAGCATCCATCATCAGGTGAAACAAACACAGCAGGAGACCTGTTGACGTAGTAGAAAGAGCTGCTGCAACAAGAGTTTTTATCAGCTTTTGGTAGGTCCAGTTTACATGGTGGCTCCATGTTGCTTATATAAACCTATCTACGTGACTTTACCGAAAGACCTAAAGAATATGTAAGTCGTTACTCTGCATCTAATACATCAGCCGCCATACGACAAGAAGAAGACGCTAAATATTACATGGCATGAATATATTCAATAAAATTATCATTTGCACGATAATTGCACGATAAATTCGGCCTGCTGTCATCCCATGGCGGGACAAAAAACTTAAATGAGGTTTCGCCGCTTTGTACTGAATCATCCCACGTTATAAGCGGGTTCCACATTGAATAAAAGAACCGTGTTATAGCGAAAACGTGTTGTGTGAGCACCGCGTGTTAACCGAGTACTTACCATATATATTTTACCATTTTAACCTTTTATTTGACCAGGTAAGGCCCACTGAGCTATGTAGCTATTTTTTTTCAGAAGCAATCTGGCTATCAAAAATGATAGTAATTCAACGAATGTGGCTTATCATCATCATCACGTAGAAACTGACGCCAGCACTTGGCCGCGTGCCAGGCAGGTATTCAAACAGGGAATCCAGCCAGGAAAAGTGATGTTCTTACACAGTGCAGTTTAATGCGAGAGGCAACGTTTCAATGGCCCTTAATCATAGGACACCAAAATTAGGCTTTGATTGAACATGGCGCGTCATGGCCAGAATATTGGTAGCATTCGACAAATATTTACAAACTAGCGGGAGTGAGTTAAACGCAGAGATACTTTGTAAACCCTCAACTCCGTCTCACTTCACGCTTCTACACTATGCAGAAGGGCCATTGCACGAAACGTCGCCCATTATATACAGTGTGAAAACTAAATAATGTTTTACCCTTTTCGTCAATAAAACAGGTGGTCAGTTTAACACGTAGACTTTCGCGACCAATATTATTCATAACAAAGGTGTTTGGGTTAGATCGCATTAGATCACTCTAACCCAAAAAAAGCCGTATGAAAAACAGGTTGTGTTAAGATGTTCAAACACCAAGACATGCAAACAAACATGCTCTGATTATAATCTATTGGCTTTGAAACTAATTGGCCTACACCAGAGATAACCTTCTTTAGGGCCCAGCCTCAACAGTGTCAGACCTGAGAACGCCTGGTCTGACACACTTTGATACTGGCAAAAAAGGTCCCATTTCATACACCGTATGCTTTTTTTAACTTTTAATGCCGAATGTGTTTAGATTTGTTGTTCACATCTCACGCACAGTAACTAAATTATTTTTACTCTCCAACACACAACCGGTGTGTACTGAACTAGTAACGAATTTGGCATGTTTTGTTTACTAATTGGCTGTGGCGGGTTTAACGACGCATTTATATGTACTCGTTCTAACCCAAAACACACCCACACAAAACCCCCTCTTATTATGGATATTGGCTTAACCCCATCTTGTGTCGCATCTTGTCGCTTGAAAGGCAAACAACGTGTGTGGGATGGGGCAAGAGACATGTGGAGACAACACGGATAGACAGCACAGACAGACAGCTGACGGGGTGAGAGAGACAACGGAGACACTGAGAGACACTGACAGTGAGAGACACCGATACAGAGACAACGGAGACACTGCCAGAGTGAAAGACACTGACAGAGATACACGGAGACACTGACAGTGAGAGACACGCAGTCACTGAGAGACACGGAGACACGCACAGAGACATAGCCAGAGACATTCGCTCACCGGCTGGTCAGTCGCCTCCTCATCACCCTTCTATCGCTGCTACCCTGGGCTTGGCTTCGACCCCCGTGAGCTCTGCTCACCGTTTGAGGTCGTGTCGTCCCCACACTCCGTCGTTCGACCACCCGACTTCTTGCCCGTCCGTCCCCCGGCACTTCCGATTAACACGGTTGGCTATGTGCACTACACGATACGCTACTATACACAACATTATACACTATACCATACACTACACTATACACTACTAAACACTACACTACACACTACTCCAGCCACTACTATACACTACGCACGGACGTACTGCAGATCACAGCGACTTCCGTTGACTCGCCGCACCGCCGGTCACAACAGCACACGCACCACACTCACCCACTCACTGTGGCACACGAGGGGGGTGGGTGGCCAGCGCCACGCCGCCTTTGTCTCCCCGGTGGCGATGTTTACACACCGAACCAGGTACTCATTTGAGGCTGAGTTGACCTAGGGGAGGCCTAAGACCGGTTCAGATAATCGTCACTGGTGTTGTGCCGTGAGCGGGAATCGAACTCGGGTAGCCAGGTTAGTAGACAGCAGTGCGCTCACGACTGTACCACCGCTTCCCACAAACATTCACTCACCCACACACAACACTGCAGGTCAAAACACTCATCGTTTAAAAAAAAAATCCAAAGCACTTGCTGCACTTTGTAATTACCTCCCATCGTTTTTTTCTCCTCCTTCCCCTCCCCAAAGCTCTTAACAACAACAATAATAACCTCGCTTAATCCAAGGAGCCGTGTTACAACTCCGTGATAGTTCCGGATGGCTTCGTGTGTGAGATCGCCATCGATGAAACCCGTGAATGAAGAGAACGCAAGCATCGAGATGTTTCCCGACTTGACAGTTAAACACGAAGATGCCGATGCCGGTGAGATGCGTTCGCAAGTATTTTCCCGTAATCTTATATATATTAATCAAGGCGTTGCACAGTGAACTAAATGTGGTACAAGGTGGTTGGCGAGATGAGTGAATGGGATATATGTAAAATTAAGTGGTTGTGGTGGTGACGATGCGTGGAACAAACGCTCATGGAAATGAGACGGGTGGTGGATTGATGGTGCGTGACCGTGGGGAGTAGGCACAGGGAAGGCAGCGTTAGCATCCATGTCAACCCCTTACCTGTCAACCCCTTGCCTGTCAACCCCTTACCTGTCAACCCCATACCTGTCAACTCCTTACCTGTCAACCCCTTACCTGTCAACCCATTACCTGTCAACCCCTTACCTGTCAACCCCTTACCTGTCAACCCCTTGCCTGTCAACCCCTTACCTGTCAACCCCTTACTTGTCAACCCCATACCAGTAATCCCCTTACCTGTCAACCCCTTACCTGTCAACCACTTACCTGTCAACCCCTTGTCAGCGCCTACCTTATTACAGATCAATTCAGACCTTATTGGTCACCCCGTGCCCTTATAAATGTCAACGTTCATCCTACAAAGTCCCATCACAATGGAGAAACACAAACAAATAAACAACACTAAGTTTTGCCTGTGTTGAAACGGCTGTACACCGCTTTGGACCTGAAAACTCCATTTCCCTCTTCATGAATACGGGGTAAACCCTATGGGTTGACACGGTATGCGTTAGTGCAAGTGGGGAGGACAACAATGGCAGAAGGAAGGGTGGGGAAAGAGAGAATGAGTGTGGTTTAAGAGAGGAGCCGAAGGTAAGCGAGAGGGAGAGAGAGAGAGAAGATTGACGTGCGGGGGCAGCTGATGCCAGGGAAGAGGGGGCTAGGAGAGGGAACGAGCGAAGAGGACTGTGCGGCACTGAGGAGGTTGAGGAGGAGGCACAGAAAGAGACGGCCAATATTTAGAACGCCCGAGGAGCGGGGCAGGAATGTAAAGTGTTATGAGAGAAGAGAGGTAAGGAGGAGGAGCCCAGGCCGTGGAGAGATGTATAAACTAAGGTAAGGAATTTAAAGAGGCAACGATAATAAGGGGGGAGAACAGTGCATCTGAACGAGGAGGGGCGATGTGTGGGAATGGAAGGGAAGATTAAAGATCATATGGGCAGCGACGTTATTAATTTGTTGGGAGTGGTTTGAAGGCATAGAATGGTAGACCGATCGTGAAATAATTTCAATAGTCGAGTCGAATGAAGGTGAGGCAGTCAATAAGGAGTTTGGTGGCAGTGATTGTGATAATCAAACCTCAGTTATTGCAGCACCGATTAAATACACGGCGAACCACAAAGCACGGAGTGTCATTTGGTGTTGAGTTACGAGAGGTCTGGCGAAGTGGAGGCTCCTCTTGAAATCGTTCTGTGGAGTCATCTTCCGTGGCCATTCCCTCAGGTGATGACGCGAGGCTCTGCTGACTTTTAGGAGCTCCATAAAGGGCGTCGCGGTGATTAGGTGATGTTAACTACCTCGCCTAGTATACAGGAGGTCGTGGGTTCGATCCCGACCCTGACGCCTGCTGTATATTTGGAGTTAGCGTGTCTTTCACCCCGTGGTCGCGTGGATTTTTCTGTCCGGGTCCTCCGGTTTTTCCCCCTCCACATTTAGAATCAACATCACACGTTTCGAGTGATTTGCCAGCTGCGATCAATTTCCACGTGATGACGATAAGCCCACTTCGTTGAGCTATCATTTTTGGTGACCACGTAACTTTTGAAATAGAGCTACACGGCTCAGTGGGACCTTACCCTGGTTTTAAAGACGAGAGAGGGGGGACGTTAATTCACATCGTAATGAACACGACTTCGCTCGCGTCGCTTTTTCCCCGAATTGTCCAGCTGTGTTCTCGGTGTGTCACGCCACAAAGGTGTGGCCATTTGCGTCACTTGCCTGAGCCAAGCGTGCCCACAACGTAGCACAGAGAACTGTGATGGAAGGAAGATGACATCACACACAACTACTTGTCACCTAGGAAGCCGCCTTTTCCCCACATGTTGTTCTCCAAAAAGAGTTTTCATTGCATATAAACACAACCAAACTTTTCACCGATGGCTTACACTAAATAAAATCTAAATTAAAGGTTATACAATTATTTCTGCGTGTTCATTGGTGGCTGGGCTGAGACCATCAACCCGCTGCTTTTGACAACTGAGTTTTTTCATCGCAGGCTGCTGAAACACAGATTAGACATCCAGGAATGTAGGGGTGTGAGTTCATGCGCACCTGAATCGCGCCCTTTCGGATGCGCACTTTGTGACCATCTGGAACGCTCTTGATATTAGAAAGCCTCTGGAGCTATGCACTTTTAAGTCATTACATTTAAAACACATTTATTTAGGACTGCTTTTTGTGTTTAGTTGCCCTTCCCCCACACCTCCGATTAGCGCGGTTGGCTTCATACTGTGCGGAAGAAGTTCAACAAACGTATTGTCCGTTCTATAATACAATAGTTGCTTTCCTGAAGAACACCGTATTATGGAAAAATTGCGTTATAATATAGGAGCAAAGCGAAATCCGCGATAAGATGTGAGATGCGTAACGCAGGCTGAACAAAGACAGAGGCGCGTGGGTAGCATCTAGAAGCATCCAGCAGCATCCCGCCTTGTGTGATGCTACGCTTAGGCACCCATACAACTGCTTATTCCTACTCGTGTGACGTAGTTCTGTTCACTCAATCGTGTTGTATCCAATTCACATCCGCGTTATAAAAAATATTTTCCCGATAATACATAAAATGCGTTATATCCAATCTCGCATTATAGGAGAACAGACTGTATATACTTACATACATCTAGACACCTCTGTGTCTGCCAGATTCAGCAACTATCGTCAGTAACGGTTGATTGTGAAGGTACGTGTGCAGGGACAGTTGTGAAGCAAGAAGATGAAGAGAGTCTGGGCACTGAGATACTGAGGATTATCGTGAAAACGGAAGTCGAGGAAGATGGTAAGAGCCCTGTCGTATAGGAAGGTGGGGTGATAAACAAGAATCAAAGAACCGAAATGAGGCGGAATATCAAAAATTCTAAGTATAAGGAGGAAACGGCTATATATAATCAAAATTAGAACATTTATACTGGAGGAATCCGATGAGCTATGAAGCTCTTTTTCACAGATGTTCAGTATCCTTTGCATTTTATTGTATGATTTATAATACTTGATTGCATTTTAACACCCAGTGCTCACACAACTCGACTTGGGCAATATTGATATGCGTTAGTGGTCGGATAATGAGCTGACCTTTTGTAACCACCTTGTTTTATATATGTGTATCAGACTTCCCTGTGTAGGTAATACAATAAGTGGATTTAATATTATATATATAATTGTGCAGTTCCTGATCCAAATACTTTCAAGTTGAAGAAGCCAGTGAAAGATCAGAGGAGATGAGGGATTATTCTTACATTTGGCTATCAAATTAGCACCTGTGGTGGTGTAAGTTTACTTTGCTGCAAATGTATTACTTCCATTTCAGTGACTTTCAACACTTAAGACTCAAAGGGCGTAACCAAACGCAACGTTCTATCATTCTCACAGTGCTCGGGGTAATGGGCTGACCTTTGTAACTGCTCTTTGGTTTTTTTTAAATCTAGAACTTTTTAACTGCCTTTTTTGAAAGTACGAGATCGTCCACATATGAAAGACAATGCTGTAAAAACAATGTTTTTTTCAATAAATTGCAGTTCCGGATCCAAATTCCTTTCAAGTTGAAGACGCCAGTGAGAGACCGGAGGAAACGGGGGATTCCCATGGGCATGCCGACACTCCAGATCAAAACTTCATCGAGGTGGAGTTATCGGACGGGGACTTATGTGATGGTGAGTTTGCTTTGGATCGCATCACAGAGAAAAAGGCAAAACTTGCCTTGCTCCATCACAGATTATATTCCAGTTGTGCTAATAATGGGGGTTATACAGTAGGATCTCAATTATCCACATAACGGGGAGGACCGCCACAAAATTGTGGATAATCAAAAAATATAACCATTTACCACGAATTTAAGATTTCCCCTTGTAATGTGAACGGTTCTCTCACACAAGTGGACAACCCCGGCATTCTCGCAGCTTTGTGTTCCTCAAACATAGCTCCTCCTCCCCATTGGGTGACCATACCCTCTGTTGTTGCTGCTCCTTGTCCATCGAGCGCTTTTGCCCAGCGTCGTTACAATTCCGGAGATAACAGCGATGTGGTTTTATACTACACATACAGTCTGTTCTACTTAGAACGCGGTAGTTGTTGCGTTCCTGAAGAACATCACGTTATGAAAAATCGCGTTATAATAAATAATATAGAATATAGGAGGTAAAGCACAGTCCGCGATAACGTGCGAGATGCGTAGCGCAGGCTGAACAAAGACTAAGGCGCCATGGTTAGCATCTGGAAGTATCCAGCAGGATCCCGCCTTGTGCGATGCTACACCGAGGCAGCGTGCGACCGCTTATTCCTACTCGCGCGACTTAGTTCCATTCACTCCATCGCGTTATATCCATTTCACTTCTGCGTTATAGAAATGTGTTCCTTAATACATTCATCGTGTTATATCCAATTCGCGTATTGAAAACACGCGTTATAGGAGAACAGACTGTACTATGCCGACAACAAATTTATAGCAGCCAAATATTCTAAATGCATATTGATTTTAAATGTTGATGGAAAAACCGGGGGAACCCGCAAAAAAAGACATGCGACCACAGGGAGAGAGATATGCAAACTCCAAATATACAGCAGCAGGCGTCAAGGTCGGGATCAAACCCACAACCTCCTGAATACCAGGCAAGGGAGATAACATCTCGCTACCTCCTCAAAGTGCATTTATTGCCTCTTGCTTTCAGCTCTTTCACTTGTCTCCAATACTTCGTTTTTCCATCCCCTGGGTACTGGTTGATTTATTGTGGTGTATAGCGCCTTGAGTATTTGGCAGAAAGCACTTTTATAATTGACATTTATTTTTATCATTAATGACATTTAGAAAATGGTCGTGGAGGATGATGCCATGGAACTACTTCTGAGGCCAATGTACAAGAATGTATTGTCACATCGTAGTACTGTTTGTCCATTTGTTTTTAGACAATGTTTTCTCGTAACCGAGTCGATACGTGTTATGACATCCGGCGTCCACAAAGTTTTTTCAGCGGTTAATCGAACCTCGCATTTACATTCTATATATATATATATTTTTATAAATGCGTGGCAGATGAATCAGAAAGAAGGGAGCTTCTGTGCAAGGCGTGCGGGAAGGGTGGTTCCTCCGGAGTGAAAACGGACAAAGCGAGATGCAGAAGACCGAGCTCACGAACCTGCAGACGATGCGGGAAGTCACTCGAAGGCGGCGCGCCGCGTGTGGCGACCGTCGCCGCCGGCGGGAGGAGGCACACGTGCAAAGAGTGTGGCAAGGCGTTCTCAACGCGTTCTAATTTAAACACGCATTCCAGAACACACAGCGGAGGGCGGCCACACGTGTGCATGGAGTGTGGGAAGGGATTCTCAACACACGCCAGTCTGGAGACGCACTTGAGACTGCACAGGGGCGAGAAGCCGCACGTGTGCAAAGAATGCGGGAAGGGCTTTGCGCACCGTTCCAATCTGGGGAAACACGCAAAAACGCACGCTGGCGAGTTGCCGTACGTGTGCAAAGATTGCGGGAAGGGGTTCACGTGGCGCGAGTGTTTGAGGGTGCATTCTGTCATGCACACGGGCCAGTGGCCGCACCTGTGCAAGGCGTGCGGGAAGGGCTTCGCGCAGCGGTCCGACCTAGAGAGGCACGCGAGGACACACACGGGAGAGAAGCCGCATGTGTGCAAGGAGTGCGGGAAGGGCTTCGCACAGCGCTCCGACCTGGAAAGGCATGCAAGGACGCACACGGGCGAGTGGCCGCACGTGTGCAAGGAGTGTGAGAAGGGCTTTGCAAAGCGTTCCGACTTGGAGAGGCACACGAGAGCACACACCGGCGAGAAGCTGCACGTTTGCAAGGAGTGCGGGAAGGGCTTCACGCGGATCTATACTTTAAAGAGTCACGCAATAACGCATACTCTGGGGTGCAAACCTTGAGTCCGAGTTCTGTCTCCATTGATGTATGTATTTACGTATGTGGAACTTCTTTCGCACCTTGCGTAGCCAACCGTGCTAATCGGATGTGCGAGTAAGAGTGGTGAATCTTGTTTGTATAATACCGTTGTCCAACTGTGTCCTGTTAACTATACGTAATGAGAATGGAATGATTGATTCCCTTGAGAGGCATGTACAGAGCCGTACCTAGGATACACGGCGAATCGGGGCGACTGCCCCAGGCCCTGCGCTTTGGGGGCCCCCCACCCCCATAGATGGCCCTATGCGCTGGTAACTCTAAATTATCAAAGGGTGGATTATCCGGGTCGCACATTTACACATTATAAGTGCGTTGGTTTTACGAGCCGCTCCGCAACTTGTCGCGGGCCTATTATTCACTGGCCACGTGACCGCACAATATTTATGCAGATAAACTGATTAAGAAACAATAAAAATGGTAATGCCAAATATTACTACTTCATTAACATTTTGTGTGGTTTCGCAATTACGATTTGCATGTCATAATTTACATTCGTTTTTTTCGGATTGTTAACCCCAGACAATCAAGAGTTGACCTGTTACGAATTGGGAAACACGTCTTAAGTCGATAGTGGTCAAGCTATATAGATAACATGGTGGTACGAAGAAAAACATCCTTAAAGCTCGTAACATTGAAAATTATTCCGTCGCGAATGATGTGATGCGTACATCAAGTGTCTCCATATCAGAAGTATTTAGGACCAAATGATTGTTCCTTAAAAGAACGTGGTTAATTGTCAATCTACTGCTGGAATAAGGCCTTCCCCAGGCCGTGTGTTATGCTTGGGAGTTTAACCATACTTCACCACGCTAGTTGTGAGGAGGGTAATTAACTGTATATTTTTTTGTATGGTCAAACATTGTAATGTTCTTTTTTTACCATGAACGAGTATATTGCAGTCACGTGCAGTGTTCATCGAGCAAAAAGCTTCAATGAATCTAAAAAGCCAGCCGTCAAGATGGCTGCCAAGTGGCCGAACCCATGTGTTGCTCTGCTCATCTAACTAAAGTTATAATTGCATGATATTTAAACACAAATTATATTATGATAGAATCTTTATAATATCAATTTAATAAGTCCGTTTTAATGTTAAGACTATTCTATCCTACTACCTCGGGTTAGCAACACCTGTACCCTCCACTCCTCATGTACAGGGCTACTCTATTACAAACTTTTTAATTTTACCAGATAAGGCCCACTGAGCTATGGCACTCTTTTTCAGAAGCCAGCTGGCCACAGATGATAGCTCAGCAAACTGGCTCATCACGTGGAAATGTATAACAGCCAAATGCTCTAAACACAAGTGATTTTAAATGTGGAGAGACGCACACAACTCCTAATATACAGCAGCATATACCAGGCGAGGTAGTTCACATCTCGCTTACTGTGGCGCCCCAAAGTGGTTCAGCCAGCTCGTAACCCCAAGAAACAACAGACCAGTCATGGCAGCCATCCCGATGCCAGCTTAACACGTTTTTGCGACCAATATCCATAATAAAGGTTGTTTTGGTTAGATCGTATGCCAGGCACCCAGAAAAACAATAGCAGGGTTCCTGAGAGGGCAGCCACACTGCCCAGCCACTGGATTTAAAACTGCCCGCAACCAAATCAACCCACTCTGTAATTCTGCTGTCAACTTCTGAAAGCGGAACGTCATTGACTTGACCTCGAATAGATATTTGGATGGCAGGGTGGCGGTGGTAACACTTGGCAACAATATCCTAGTTTGATTCCCGACCTAGCTAGCATCTTTCTCCGTAGAGTTTGTGTTTCTCCCCTTGTTCTGTATGGGTTTCCTCCGGATTTCTCTGGTTTCCTGTCATAGCAGAAGCAACATCACTCCCAACTGCTTACACTTTGGCTGGACTCTACTGTTAAAGAGTCTTGAGACTCTTAAGGCTTTCCTATGCAAACAAGCATAATAATGAAAATGAAATAGTCTAGATATTGCTAGGTCACGGATTGGAAACTTGCGGCTCTGAAGCCGCATGTGGTGGCTCGTCGGCTGCCCCTCTTCCGGCTCTTTGGCTCTCCCCCTTGCGGCTCTTTGACTACCCCCTTGCAGCTCTTTGGCTGCCCCCTTGCAGCTCTTTGACTGCCCCCTTGTGGCTCTTTGGCTGCTCCCCTTGTGGCTCTTTGACTTCCCCCTTGTGGCTCTTTGACTGCCCCCTTGGGGCTCTTTGACTTCCCCCTTGTGGCTCTTTGGATGCCCCCTTGGGGCTCTTTGGCTGCCCCCTTGCAGCTCTTTGGCTGCCCCCTTGCGGCTCTTTGACTGCCCCCTTTGCGGGCAGCCTATTTTTTTCTTTAAATCTTAAGCATAATTTAACATAAAGATAATGTATTAAATATGGCAGGGAATGGGGTCACTATGGGATGTCTTGGTGACGACAAAATGTACAACATTCACAAACTGTTATTGTTGAAGAATAACGCATCACCTATTTTGTTAAAGTCAGAATGTGTTGGTGTTGGTGTCGCCTGCTGTATACCAGCGGCTGTGTTTGTGTACACACAGCAGCTGTGCGTGTGATGCAGCTCAACTATTTTGATCAAAGACCAAAACTAAATAAACTGTTCTCCTTCTTTGAAAGGGTTGCCGATCCCAGCGCTGGATAGACAGAGTCAAAAAAATAAAACAAGAGTAACGTGGAGATACCGCGTTGGCAGTGGGGGCACAACACATCATCTTGGACTGCCTATTCAAGGTGATAAAACGAGCCACACCTATGGCATCCATACCTTTTTCGAATTATTCAGGTTTGAATATCATACAATGCATATTTTTTCTTTCGAAACCGTTTTAATCACAAACATCTCAAACACAATAAAATAAAGAACAATGGTTCTCATTTGTTGACGATTCAACTTATATTTAAAGACGTACCCATCGGAAACCGCTGGATAGTTTAATTTCCAACACCGGTGGGCTAAAGTAGTAACTAGTTGGCACGTTTTGTTTACATGACAAACCTTACTAATTGTGTCGGGTGGTGGTGGGTTAACGACACATTTACACGATATAACCCAAAAAAAGCCCCTTGATTATGAAAAATATTGGTCGCGAAAGCCTACTGCGTGTTAAACTGGTTCTCAGTTATGTTCTGGTGTTGGCCAGGTAAGTTGTGTTTAAGATGAGCTCCCGATGCAAGTATCATATTGAGTCTATACGAATGCTGTCGTGTATTAATTTGAAGATTTTACTCACGAATACGCTTATAATTAAACTGATACATTTTGTACACATGTAGTGTGGTGGAATATGTGGTGCACACTGTTGGCCGAGGACAACCGAGGACAAACACGTGCGCGTGTGCTTTATAAAGTTGCACGGGCAAACCGCCACCTAATTTGGGAGAGAAGCAGGTGCAGACCGGGTCGGCCCGGGGTTGCACGCTGACACCGGAGGTGTTGCCAGGGAGACGTGCGATAAGGGGTGATTGATGGCCTGACAGGCGCCAGCTTGTCTGGCCCTAAAGAAACACAAGGGAGGAGCTGGACAATTGGGAGGGGGATATAAGGACGTGTTTGAGAGCGGAGCGAGAGTTCGTGTTGCGGGGTGCAAGAGAGAGAAGATGTCTCGCCGCTGCCGAGAACGGACCTCAACCCTCACGAGTCGCGGGGTAGGTGATGGTTGATCCCCCCGCCTAGGTCGGACGAGTGAGTGGGTCTGAGGGAACGTAGGCTGCGGGAGCGCTGCTGTGTGCAAGCCTCTGTGTGAGCGCTGCTGTGTGCAAGCCTCTGTGTGAGTGCTGCTGTGTGCAAGCCTCTGTGTGAGCGCTGCTGTTTGCGGAGCCTTGAGTGTAGAGCTGCTGAGAGCGAGAGCTGCTGAGAGCGAGGGCTGCTGTGTTCAGGTTAGCGAGGTGTAGCGTAGATAAGGGTGGGAATTGGTTAACAGAAGTGACCGTAGCGACAATGATAGAAGTTCCTACAACTGGTGCAAGAATATGCTAATAAAGTGTAAGCAGGTGACCTGTTACAACGTGTCAGTCTGAGTGATTTTACAAGAATACACACATGAAAGAGTTTCGCTCATCTGAGCCTTACCTAAAGAACCTGTGTTCGAGTCGTCGTTATAGCACGCATTACATAGAGCAGTGGTGCTCAACTGTGGGTAAGCGAATCCCTGGGGGTATGTGAGGTGATTTATAAATGTCATGAAATTATATATGCGAGAGTCATTGGTAAATGATCATGTATGAATCTGCCAATATAACCACGATAACATTTTAATCCATATGGTATAACATAGTATGATATAAAAACATTTCTAAACGCATTGATCATAAACAATGTTGGTTTACAAGAGTAACGGGCACGAACACATTACCTCATGCAAGCGGGGCATACGTAGAAATGTTTTTGTATTCGCTTGGAGTTACTCGCCGGTTAGGATGTACCTCACAAAATGGACAATTGGTAGAAAAAATATATGGATGTTCTTTATTCGTTACATTTGTAGTGTAATAGCGCCGGCTGCTGGACAGCAGCGGTAACTGTGTGGACAGATAGTACACATGCCGGTGAGCGTGTGCTGAGGTGTGTTGGCAAGGCGGAGGCACTGGGGCAAGGGTCATGGAGGACCCCATCTGGAAGCCCCTGGGACCTGCTAGTGGGTTCGAAAAGGGAGGCGAGGCCAGGGCGGAGTTAAGCCATGCTGGGAGGATAAAAGGAGCCGAGAGCGGGAGCTCGAGGCGGCCGGTTTTCGGATTGGATTCGTCTCGTCGGCGCTGTCGTCCCGTCACCGTCGTCGCTGCCGTCTTCGATATTGTGCTGCGAAAAAGTAGTTGGCTGTCTCAGTCAGCACCGTCAGTGTCAGACGGCTAGTGTTGTGTACAGGCTAGGCTGAGCGACAGTAGAGAGTGTGGATGAGACCGTGAGGTTCTAAATTAAAAGAATCACTGACACTACACATTTATTCCTTAGAACCGTGTAGGGCAAGGCGGTGGGGGCCGGGGGTGGTACACTGGGTTAAAACTAAATTCAACACGGAGGGTAGCATAATCGCCAAACAAGGTTGATGAGAGCCACTGCGTGTCTAACACGTCCCCCTCAGTGAGGACACGCCCCCTCAGTGAGGCCATGCCCCCCTCAGTGTGTGAATCTGGCTCTGACACTAGCCAGTGCCTCCCCAGCCATTGACCTCACCGCACGTCACTGCTGTGATGCAGACAATTGCGATAATATCATGTCGGGCAGTCTGCACACAGACGCCACCCTCCCTGAACAGTTCGCTTGGGATCTTATCTCTGCCCGGCGCTTTTCCTGGTCTCAGACTCTGTATCGCTCCTCGTACTTCCTCAACAGATTGGCACATCAGTCAGCCACATACAGTCAACACGAGGGCTGAGGGTGAGATGGTCACACTCAGCAACATACAGACGTACAAAAAAGACAAAAGGTCCCCTGTATAACCTGTAACGGAACTGTTGGGGCAAGTGCTGTTAACGAGCATCTATGAAGACCGGCACGGCACACGAGGGGGTGGGTGGCCAGCACCACGCCCGGCCGCCTTTGTCTCCCCCAGTGGCGATGTTTACCCACCGCACCAGGTACTAATTTGAGGCTGAGTCGACCTAGAAAAGCCCAGGACCGGTTCAGATAATCGTCCTGTTGTTGGCCGTGTGTGGGAATCGAACTTGGGTCGCTGGGTTCGTAGCGCAGAGCGCTAACATCTACACTACCGCTACCCATGCACACACATACAAGTCACATACATACACACACATACACACAGAGAAAGATGTAGGGCTAAGGATGGGCACATTTACAATCTTTAACAGTACATTTTAATGTTCAGAGGGTTAACTGTAGCATTGATTACAGGATACAACACAACCATAAAAAAGTCCTTAAAGTATGTAATCCAGTGTATATGTATAATCCTGCAATGTAAGCTGCATGGCAGGTCTTTATTTTTTATAATTTTGAGAAAATATGCAAATTAGAACCGGTTTAAACCGGTTTACGCAACGAACCTTTAAAACTAATTTCTAGTCGTTTAAACTGGTGAATGGTTAAAATGTTATTTTGGTGTACCCGAACCACAGCCGAAAACCCATCGGATCAACGCGCCGGTTATCAAAAAATACCTCCAAATACTGCCGCTGCCTGGAACTCCTTCCCGTTAGTTCGTCGACTGAAAACGTCGGCGTGGCGATAAGGTTTTAAAACCCTATATTAATTTGAATTCGCTAATTTTGCCACGGGGCATTCGCCCTCTTGTTCCGACGGTGAGCAACTCAAAGAGGCGCAGAGAGGAACCGCGGACGAGCAGGGAGGGAGAGGCCACGCGGTGAGCCGGTGCCAAGAAATTGCCCAAGCCGTGTGGTCCTCTACATGTTAAGGTGTTCATCGGCCAATTAACCCTATCATCGTTCCGATACGTCTGCAAGTTGCAGGGTGTGTTGGGGGGGGGGGGCCGTCCCCGTGTGCCACCGAGTCTCGGAATGCGCGAGAAACTCAGCGTTTAGAGAGGCGTAGAAGCGAAGCGCCATTGTTTTAAAAAGCATCAACTAAAACTAAACAATTTTTTATTTTATACCAGGTAAGGTTCACCGAGCAATATAGCTCTATTTTCAGACGCGACGTGGCCACAAATGATAGTTCAATAAAGTGGCCTATCATGTGCAAATTTACAGCAGCTAAATACTCTAAACGCATGTTGATTCTAAATGTGGAGGGAAAAACCGGAGGACCCGGGAAAAAATCCACGCGACCTCGGGGAGAACATGCAAACTCCAAATATCACAGCAGGCATCAGGGTAGGGATTGAACCCACGATCTCCTGTATACCAGGCAAGGTGGTTAACATCTCACCACCGTGGAATCCAATCTACTCACCGCAGAGAACCGTAGTGACATGACCACCGCACTACGATAGTTGGCACCAAACCGGTGCCACACGCCCTCCCGCATGGCCTTGTGGGAGTCTCGGTACCGATAAGTTATTTTAGTTTTTCTTCTGTTTTAGTTTTGACGACATACACGTACGTCATCGGAACAGGAAGGGATTTACGAGTTCTTGGGTGTGGAAGGAGATCGGAGAACTCAGAGAACACTCACGCGTGCGAAGGGGAAAAATCTCTATTCCTCATACAGACGTAAGAGGCAGGGTCCACACACGTTATGTTGTACCACCTTCTCGCGAGCCAGGGTCCTCTGGTTTTTCCCTCCATATTTAGAAACATGCCTTGAGATCATTTATATTATTTTGATGCTATAAATGTCCAAATGCATGGCCACTTTGTTGAGCTATCATTTGTAGCCAGGTCGCTTATGAAAAATAAGTTAATACCTCAGTGGTAGGATGGGGATGGTTTAGTTTTATTACACGCTTTTATTTAACTCACTCTGTTGTTGTCGTATCCTCATAACTTGTAACTCAATTTTAACCCACTTCCCAATGTGGCATCGACTGCAAACTTGGTATACTTATGTTATACTGATGACAATACTATATTCTATCATTAAAAATAAAAACATTTAAACCATATTTTTTACGTTATGTTTCGGCTTGGGTCTAATTGTCTACAGTCAACTCACGTGGGCTGTAAATCACCACGGCCCCTTACGTTATGGCAAGCCTCGGGGCCACTTCCAGGAGTCGTGGAGTTCTGCCATTACTCGTACGGTACATTTAATTAAAGCTTGTTTTTTAAAAAAAGCACTTTTAAATATTACTTATTTGTATGTGTTTGGGTGATTTATCTTTCTTGTACTCCTATCATGTTTTTGTACTGTTTGTTGTTCTAACGTTCTTACTCCGTGCCCCTACTGGGCATCTGTGAACAAGAGCTTTATAGCTCATCGGATTCCTCCAGAATAAATATACTGATTCTGTATGCACAGGGGGGAGTTTCACAGCATTTGGGAGATTCACCAACCCTCGCCTCCACAGTGCTGAATTACAAGCGTACATGCCACCACTTTGATGTTTATCACGCAGTAGTAGTAGGAGGCTTTCCCGACCAATATTATTCATAATAAAGGTTGTTTTTGTTTGGGTTAGACTACGTAATTCTATTCTGGCAAATCGCCTGACGAGGCTGGTTGTTGTAATCGCCGGTGAAACCTCACGATACTCGAATTATAAATGTTGTGGGTTTACTCTCCAACACACAACCGGTTAGTGCTGAAGCAGTAACGAACTGGCAAGTTTTGTTTACGCGACAAACCTCACTGATTGGCTGTGGTTCGGGTGGTGGCGGGTTTAACAACATTTCTATTTACGCGATCCTTTCGTGAACTTTATTCAACCACAATCAACGTCAACTTGTTCGATAAAAAACAAAAATGTTGAAATTCCAAGATGAACAAACAACGGAAAGGGGGGGGGTACAAAAATCTGCCGACAATAAAACTGATTTGAAAATCGATAAAAAAAACTTTCGCCCCTGCGTTACACCCCAAAAAAAAGGCAAACTACGTGGACGTCGAGAGCTTTCCTCACTCGCCGATGTGCGTGCTAAAAAAATGCTTCTTCAGAGCATCGATCTGCAAAAACCCCTTGCCGCAATCCTGGCACATGTACTGCTCCTCGCCGGCGTGCACCTTGGAGTGCTTCTTCAAGTGGGAGGGGATTGCAAAGGCCCTCCCGCAATCTTTGCACACGTGCGGCTTCTCGCCGGTGTGCGTGAGCACGTGCTTCTTCAAGTTGCATGGGAGTGAGAATCCCCGCCCGCACTCGTGGCACACGTGCGGCTTCTCGCCCGTGTGCGTTATCGAGTGCTTCTTGAGATCGGAGCGCTGCGAAAAGCCGCTGCCGCACTCCTTGCACACGTGCGGCTTCTCGCCCGTGTGCGTCAGCGAGTGCATCTTCAGGTGCGAGCTCTGCGAGAAGCCCTTGCCGCAGTCCCGGCACGCGTACGGCCTCTCGCCGGTGTGCGTCCGCGAGTGCGTCTCCAGGTGGAAGCGATGCGAGAAGCGCTTGCCGCACTGACGGCACTCGTGCGGCCTCTCGCCGGTGTGTGTCCGCGAGTGCGTCTCAAGGTGGAAGCGGTGCGAGAAGCGCTTGCCGCACTGCGGGCACTCGTGCGGCCTCTCGCCCGTGTGCGTCCGCGAGTGCGCCTCCAGATTGGAACGCCGCGAGAAGCCCTTGCCGCACTCCCGGCACACGTGCGGCGCCTCGCCCGTGTGCATTATCGAGTGCTTCTTCAGGTCGGAGGGCTCCGCGAACCCCTTCCCGCACTCGGCGCAGGTGTGCGGCTTCTCGCCGGTGTGCGTCCTGAGGTGCCGGTTTAACCCGTACTGATGCGAGAAGCCCTTGCCGCACTCCAGACATGCGTGCTTCCTCTCGTCGTTGGCGCCCGTCGCATCGCGACCTCCCGACAACTTGTCGTCCGGTTTGGGCGCCTTCCTGGGGGGCGTCATTTGCAGGCATCTCTCCTCTCCGGCGCTTGTCGCCGTCCTGCTCCTCCTCCTACGCCGAATATTGACGCACCACGTGGCGCTGTCGAGCATCTTGCCGCACTTGGCGCAGGCTCGCTGGGTCCGGCAGGAGGCGCGATTCACCTCGCCCACGCTCGTCTGTAGGCATGCACCAAAGTCCTTCGCGCACTCCTCGCACAGGAGTTCCACGTCTTCGTCTGCGGGAAACGTTTTCGAAAGAAGAAAAACAAACGAACTCGGATGCATTGGTTGGGAGGAATAGAATGTAAATAAAACAGCGAGGGCCTCAGCGGCACGACATCCCCGCGCGTTTCTAAATGCCCCTGCCATGATGCCACTGGCGGAGTGCAATTGCAGTGCTTATGAAGATTACTTACAAGTGTTTTATGTCATTAATAAATGTTGGCTAAACTAAAAAATTCAACTAAATAAAATGTTTTCCCCAGGTAAAGCCCCACTGAGCCACGTAGCTCTTTTTCAGAAGCGACCTGGCTATCACATTATGACAGCCCAACGAAGTGGCTTATCACGTGGAAATGTATAGCAGCCAAATGCTCTGAATGCGTGATGTTGATTCTAAATGTGGAGGGAAAAACTGGAAGACCCAGAGAAAAATCCACACGACCACGGGGAGAACATGCAATTTAAAAATATATAGCAGGCATCAGGGTCCGGATTGAACCCCAAAACCTCCTATATACCAGGCGAGGGAGTTAACATCTCGCCACTGGTAGTCAGGTAAACAACCTAGATCCATGTCTAGAATACATTAGCAATTTGGTTTGGTTATACTTAGATGGGAGAGAAACATTACTACCTCAAAGTGTCTTAATCTAATCGCCCCTCCACGGCTCAACACAACCTCCTGGACTTTTGCTTTTGCATGACTGGGATATGACTCGTGGTAGAACAAACAAGAAATTATTTTATCGTCTCTGGAATGCTCTCAGAGGGACTCACCTTGACCATTGTCCTCCTCGAGCAACTCCACCTCGATGAACTGTTTCACATCTTCTGCCCACATCTCCACCTTGATCAGCTTTTGCTCTGGAGTGGATACACATCCACGGGAATCCCCCAGCCCCTGCAGGCTCTCGCTGGCTTCTTCAGCTTTAACATTGGAAAAAAAAATCACCTCCGATTAGCGCGGTTGGCTACATACAGTGCGAAAAAAGTTCAACATACAAACATATACAGAGACCCATAGACTCACACAGAGCCCCATAGACTCACACAGAGCCCTATAGACTCACACAGAGACCCGTACACTCACACAGACTCATAGACTCACACCTCGCACAGAGACCCATCGTTTGTTGTCCTTCCCCCGCAACTCCAATTAGCATGGTTAGCTACGTATGGTGTGAAAGAAGTTCAACATACCTGCAGTCTGTTTTCCTATAATGGAGTACAGTAGTCCCTCGGGTTAACGTTTTTAATCTGTTACTCGAAAACTACTGTTAACCGAAATAACTGTTTATCGAATTCACTTATTAGTTGAAAAATAAGTAAAACGTCTGCAAGAGAGCTGTTTCTACTGCCAAAACAAAATATACAAACAAAGCCAGTCAAGGTCTAAATGCTCATAAACAGGCATCGCTGATTGGCCGAGGGCGTGGCTCAACCCCACTTAACGAGTGCTCGGATTGGCCTAAATTGGCGCCCGCGTGGATATAACGTATCTATGTGACTTTACCAAAAGATCCAAGAATATAAACACGGTGCCATTAGTCAACATTTTAACGTTAGTCAAAACCAGGGGGCCTTTGGGAGGCGAAACGTTAACCGAAAAACCGTAAACCGATTACGTCACTGTTAACCGAGGGACTACTGTAGTTACGTTCCTGAAGAACACCGCGTTATGGAGAAATGGCATTATAAATATTATAGGGGGTAAAACAGCAGTCCGCGATAACATGTGAGATGCGTAACGCAGGCTGAACAAAGACTGAGGCGCCATGGGTAGCGTCTAGAAGAATCCAGCAGCATCCCAATGCCTTATGTGACAATTATGCTACGCCGAGGCAGCTGTACAACCTCTTATTCCTACTCGCGTGAGTTAGTTCCGTTCACTCGATCGCGTTGTATATCTAATTCGCATCTGCGTTATAAAAAAATGTGTTCCCAAAAAACACACTCTGATAATATATGCATTATCCTTGAAACTGATTGGTCCACATCAGAGACGGCTTTCCTTTGAGCCTCGTCTCAATTGGTGCTCGACGAGAGGACGCCAAAAGGCGTACAGCTCAAAGACAATGCACTATCAAAGTAATGAGGGCTCGGGGTAAGCATCTACATCATTAGCAAATATTATCGGAGTGTGTTTTTTGTTTGGATTTTGACCACAAGTATTGTGGTTAATGCACACATGATTCCTTGTAAAAAGGTTTCAGTTTTGTTGCCAGAAAAAAGGGGAAAAACCCTATTATATTTTGGTACTGGCAAAGGAGGTCTAATGATACATTCATCGCGTTATACCCAATTTGCGTTGTCAAAACAACACGCGGCGTTACAGGAGAACGGAATGTACATGCACAATTTATAAAACGCACCGTGGTCTTTGATAGATGGGAAATCTATCGCATTACACAACAAGGCAATCGCACATGTCAGACAGGTTTTGCCCACAAATATTAGAATTCTCATTGTTGCCAAAGTTGGAACGCTGATTCTTGTGCTTTAAAATCCAACTGAAGCAGCGGCAGATATTCATTTTAAACAGTGGGTGCGAAAGGCGCTCGATAAAGATAATTATTGTATAATCTCATGTGCTGGCTTGGATAGATCTTGTTTTGTTACCACAGTAGACTCTCGATTATCCGCGCTAATTATGGGGAGGATGGCCGCGGACAATAAAAAATCGCGGATAATCCAAAAATATACATTTTCCGCGGATCTCTATGCAAAAAAACACTAATATCGGAAGAAATTATGTTTAAGCTAAGAAATTTGAGTTCGTCATTGCATAGTTTCGTTAATTAAAACTAACAAAATATATGATCGGAGAAATCACAAAAAATTAAGCACAACTGAAGATTTCGATTTGTTACTCTTTCGATTTAGAACGAACGCTCACGATCAACCGAACGATGATGTGTGTGCTCAGCGATAGTAACACTTTCCTGGTTCTGCCCAGCAGAAGATTCCGGCCCACTAAGTTGATAGCAGAGCCACGCAAATCAAAATAAAACTCGGCCCACTGTTGTAAAGATATGGTAAATCCTGCATTGTAGGGAAGATCACGTGTATTTGGGATTCACCGGAGCACATATTTGTTCAGTTTAAGCACGTAACTTATAATAAACATTTCCAAGAAGAACATGTATAGCCGTTTTAATAGATTACAGATGTAATGAGAGAGCGCCATCTAGTGGGCGACAAGGGGTAACTGCACGGCCACTATCGGGTAACCGGCATCCAATCCTAAGCGGGGATATATCTGGGCCAAAGGTAACGGGCGGAGTCAGTGAGAACGTTCGGGAACCATCGGGAAGGTTCCACGAGGGGGCGTGGCTAGAGGCGGAGCTTAGCTCCGTCGAGAGGAATATAAGCGGAGGCAGGGGAGGACTCGTGGTCGGTGTGGGAAGCCTCGGTCCGGACTGCGTCGCTGCTCAACCTCTCCTCGACGTTAGAAAAAGGGGAAATACTCGGAGAGACAAGGAGCGGAGTTGTGCAGAAATTGTTAATAAAAAGACACCACTCAAGAGTCGTCGTGGAAGTCATTTATTACACAGGGACTCCTTCTACCTACATGATTTCACCAAACGAACCAAAGAGCATGGATTCCTGCAGTCACGAAAACGTTAAATCAAGACAGTACATAAAATTCGTGATCTGATCCCATCTGTGAAGGATGTGATCCCTGACATGCCATACCCCTGCGTTTACAAACTAAGCTGTGTCTGCGGCAGTAGTTACATTGGGGAAACTAAGTGACATTTCTCGAACCATGTTTGTGAACATAAGGCAGATCTGAAACACTGTAGGACCAATACTTCGGCCGTGGGTGATCATTGTGTTAATGTGGTGGGCTCACACGAAATTGATTTCTCTAAGACGAAGGTACTTTGCAAACCCACTGGCTATTAACAAAGATTTGTTCATGAAGCCATCCGTATATAGACAGACACAATTTCAACTACGAAGATGGGTACAAACTTAGCAATCATTGGAAGGACGTTATCAACCAGTTTAAGTCATAACTGGTTGTAATGTTCCCTTCCTGCCACCTTTCGATACGAATTTTATTTATTTTCCCCATGGCTTTGGCTCTCCGATTTCACATTAACAGGTTGAATTTCTTGCGCCAACGTGGCCACCTACGGACGCCGACCTTTACGTCGCGGTGGCTCTGCGATCTTACATTAACATACGAATCTTTCACATTAACATAGCCACCCGCGCACTCGTCGCGGATGCCGCTCTCCGATCTTACATTAACATGAACATTTTTCACATTAACATCACTATCCCCGGCCACTTGATTTATGACCCTCGGACTACACCCTATTAAACAGTCTGCATTCAACAGCTTTCCTCCTCTTTCCTCCTGATGACGATTGCTTGTGTTGTGATCGAAACGTCGTAGTTTTTTTATTATGTTTCAACCATTTACGTGACTTTACCAAAAAGACCCAAAGAATATGTTAGTCTCTTGATTATCCATGAGTGGTTTATCCGATTTGCGGATTAACCGAGCCCCTGAGATTTTAATGTAAAGTAATAGCTCGTGGTTTTTCCCTTCAGCTCAAATTTATACACGGACATTCGACTTACGAACTTTCAGAGATATGAACAAACTTGTCTGTATGTCCAGTTGCCTGTTTGGACCGAGAGTCGTGAGTTCAACCGCCACAAAATAGATGGCGGTGGTGGCATCTACGTCTGCCAAACATGAAGAACCAGTGGCATCTTCATCTACAAGAGATTATACAACTTTTGAAGCCATTCCTGGTATTTAGTGTACACGCAGTAAAACGTGTTTGGAATCAACAGGAGTAAAGTTGGACTTACGAACAAATCGGCTTCCGAACATACCTCTAGAGGATGGTGGTGGGAATCAGGCTTTAGATAGGAATCCGTGTGGGTGGCTTTCCTGTAGACAGAATGTCCCACGAGCCATCAGGTCTCTTCTCGATCAAAACATCCAGGAATGGTAGCTTGCCATCATTTTCAACTTCTATGGTGAATTTGATGGATGGGTGTATGGAATTGATGTGGTTGAAAAATTGGTCGAGTGCTGTATGGCCATGTGACCAGATGACGAACGTGTCATCTACGTATCTTTTACACAAGGAAGGACGTAGGGTGGATGTCTGGATGGCATCTGTTTCACATTTCTCCATGAAAACATTCGCTACCACTCGCGACAAGGGAGAACCCATAGGGGTACCTTCATTTTGTTTGTAGAATGTACCATTCCAGGTGAAGTAAGTATTGGTAAGACGGTGCCTTACCAAACTTGGTAAATCCGGATTCAGTCCCTGCTGGACCAAGTCTTCAATGATTGCAATGGTGTCAGGCACAGGTACCTTGGTGAACAGAGAGACTACATCGACGACGGGGCTCATTTTCCATTATACTTGTTTACATTGACATGCCAATCTCTCACTTTAACGCAGCTGCTGTGCTTGCTTGCGTGCGGCGATGGGACTCCTTTCCATCTCTGACCCCGCCTACTTACCCTTGGGTGACACCCACCTCAAACCTATATATAATCTCTTGTTGCAGCAGCCCTTTCTTGTTCAGCAGTTCTACTGCTGTATCTTTCCACCTGATGACGATTGCTTGTGTTGCGATCGAAACATCGTGATTTATTATTGATGTACTAGGTTAAATCGAACCTGCATCTTGTGTTTGTTCATGATTTTGGAAATATTCTTGGTGACCCCTGCTATGTATGGCAAGGTGATGGTTTTGATTGGGTCCTCAGATGGTTCTTTCCCAGCAGTTGGGGTTGTTACTCTCCTTTTTTGTATTTGGATTGTCAACCAACACTGGGTAAAACAACATGTGCATTGCCGTTCCCTTCTAGCATGTGCACCTTTAGCATGTGCACCTGTTGTTCTCTTTTAGCCCCCCCCCCCCCATACGTTCCTCCCCCCCTCCTCCCCCCTTAACTTGTATTTAAGAACTTGTATCTTGGAATTTTTGCCTCACTTGATACGGTAAATCTAGCTGTGACGGTCCCACCTGATGACGGAGACTTGTGTTGCCTCCGAAACGTCGTGATTTATTATTTAATTTTATATTATTACTTTTATTAATTTTAATTGTATTTTTTACCTACGTGACTTTACCGAAAAAACCTAAGAGTATGTTTATTTGGCCTTCGTCTTACTTTGAACTTTCGTTTGTTTTTTTCAAAGTTTCTGTAGAAATGCGTTGATGATGTGTAACATCGTATAGGTGTGGGGATGGGAAAAAAAGCTGAAAGTGATTTGATTTGATTTTCTGGGAGGCCCAACTGAAAGTTATTCGCAATTAGCACAATGAGTGGGGCAGCCCGTCCCATCAACAGGGGCTTAACGTGACAATCACATGACACTCACCTGACCGTCCACAGTTATTCACCACTCACCTGACACTCATCAGTCCAACTCACCCAATACCTCACCACTCATCAGATTATACAATAAAGTGGGAAGCCCGTTTTGTGATTCATTTTAATGTAAAATTTTCCTGCAATGACGATTCAAATGCGAATATAATCGGTCCGTTCTATAAGTACTCTTACCGGCATCGGCACGTATCGCCGTGAAGTCGCGACACGGCCCAGGTTTTGGAAGTTCTTCATATTCTTGCTTGACGAGCGGTAATTTAAGGTGTGAAGCCATCTGAGGAACACAAAGGGACATTTAGCCGTCTAAACAGACCGCTGTGCA
>JAAXLI020001209.1:32205-65453 GCA_014621495.2 Entosphenus tridentatus | reverse complement strand
CCCGTGTCTCTTTGTCCCACTCCCCGTGTCCCTCTCCCCGTGTCTCTTTGTCCCTCTCCCCGTGTCCCTCTCCCCGTGTCTCTCGCCTGCAGTGACAATCTCCTCCTGGCGCCTGGCAAGCGACAAGATGCAGCGACGGCGGCGAGCGACAAGATGCAGCGACAAGACGCGGTTGGGTCGACGACGAGCGGCTGAAGGTCGACATGAAAGAGGCGCGGGGCCGTGGATGCGGCCACGGCGAACGCGCCTCGTTGAGGCCTTTCACGAAACAAATCCGATCGTTCACGAAAATTGTGAAGAGGAGTATGAGGTGGAAGGGGGGTGGTGCGTCGCTAAACCTGGTTTATCCACGATGTTTCTGTTGCGCGTCGTCGCTTTAAGATGTTCTCTGTTCATATTTTTCGATTTAAAGCTTTCGTGGCTGCAAGGAATCATATTCTTGTTTCTTTCGGTAAAGTCACGTAGAAGGGAAATAATAAAATAATAAAAATAAAACAAAATTTTCACGACGTTTCGATTGCAACACAAGCAATCATCATCAGGTGTGAACATTTGCTGTGTTTTTCAAGAAAATTTGCTGTGGTTTTCAAGAAAATTTGCTGTGGTTTTCAAGAAAATTTGCTGTGGTTTTCGCACCTGATGATGATTGCTTGTGTTGCAATCGAAACGTGGTGAGAATATTATTGTTTTATTTTTATTATTATCTACGTGACTTTACCGAAAGAAACAAGAATATGTTCATATTGTGTTTGTTGCGGTTGTACCTGAGTCAAGATCCGCATGGCTCACAGGGCTCTACCTAATACGTGAAACTTGAAACAGCCGACACGGTCGATTTCGGAACGGTGGCCTACATGGGACCCTGTTTTTTTTTTGGGGGGGGAGCAGTATCAAAGCATAACAAAAAAAAACAAAGAGGATGCTTTACGTGTTAAATTTGAGGTGGTGTTAAGATGTTAAAACACCAAATAGCACACCCGGCACTTGTGGTGAACATGCAACCAGACAGCTTTCTTTGTGGCTTAGTCCCACCACCGGTGTTAGATCGGAGAACGCCAAAAGACGATCAGTTCAAGGACAATGCACTGTCAGGGTATCTGTAGCTCGCGTGAGCGGCTACAACACGGGCCATTTTTTTGGCAGTATAAAGCAGAGAAAAACATCAGAATCTGCTTTACCCTCTCTGGCAATAAAACAGGTGTTAAGACGTTCAAACACCAAATAGAAACCTTTTGCAAGGAGTCAAGGTACTGCATTGACCACACACATACTTATAGTGAACATGCAAACAAACGTGCTCTGTCTTCTTGGTTCTTTCAGTAAAGTCACGTAGAAGGGAAATAATAAAATAATAAAACAATACAATTCTCACGAAGTTTCGGCCACAAACGCAAGCAGCCGTCCTCAGGTGAAGAACAGGTCTGTCGGAAAGACAGCGTCTGAATGAACACCACCAGGCTTGGCAGCGTATATTTAAGCTGGGTTAGGGGAGGAAGGGCGCCTTGACAAAGGAATTTGCATATCAGCTTAGTAATTTAGCATATTTATGGAAAATGCAGATATGGGATTAGTCACTACTTGTGGAATGCGTAGGAGGGGGGGATCTCAAAGTCATATGCCCGTCCATTATGTAGGATTAGCAGCAACAAAGTGAGGAGGTAGGGGTAGTAGTAATAAAGGGAAGGAATTTTAATAGTAAGGAGCTGCAGCAGCCAAACCACCACGTAAACTAAAATATAAACTACATCAATATCATCAATATACTAAATATACTCTCCAATAAGCTGAGCTACTAACAGTAAGTCATACATTACAATTCTATGTCGCAAAAAATATAATATGCCTCCAGCTAAACGTTTTCCTTACATCACACGGATCTACCCCATACTATATACTGCCATAGACAAACCCAACATTAAATTATATACTGCATTACTATACACCACCTTAGACTATACATTGTAATATTACACTATGTATTATTCTACCCACCCTACTGTATACCACACTGCTGTATATTCACTATACAATTACGATACTATATATTACCTTATACATTATATTAAACATTACACTTTTATACTATTTATCATCATACAATCCGCCACACACTACACCACCGACCGTATTTTATTATTGCCCTTCTATGTGACTTTACCGAAAGAACCAAGAAGATTAATCCCTGAAGTCACGAAAGCTTTAAATCGAAACGTGCTCTGGTAATATATGGACATTGCCTTTGAAACTGATTGGTCTACACCAGAGAGCTTTCTTTATAACCAAGTCTCACCACGAGTGTTAGACCAGAGAATGCCAAAAGGCGAACAGCACGTGGACATACTCTTTGGTTCTTTCGGTAAAGTCACGTGGGTATAAATTAAAATAAATCACGACGTTTCGGGCGCAACACAAGCGTCCATCATCAGGTGGGAAAGCATGGTCTGCTGCTGAGGCAGACTGTTTTAAAACAGATGACGGACGCTTGTGTTGCGCCCGAAACGTCGTGATTTATCTTATTTTATACCTACGTGACTTTACCGAAAGAACCAAAGAGTATGGATTCCTGCAGTCACGAAAGTTTCAAATAAAGTACAAGGACAATCTTGATTTGAAGCTTTCGTGACTGCAGGAATCCATACTCTGGTTGTTTCGGTAAAGTCACGTAGTTAGAAATAAAATAAAACAAATCACGACATTTCGATCGCAACACAAGCAATCGTCATCAGGTTGAAAGATACAGGAGTAGAACTGCTGAACAGGAAAGGGCTGCTGCAACAATAGATTATAAGCAATCATCATCAGGTGGGAAAACCACAGCAAGAAAACATTTGCTGAAGTGGGAGAGAGAGCTGCCGTGACTTTACCGAAAGAGCCAAAGAGTATACTGTAGTACAAGGACATTTGCAGCTCTCGTGAGCAGCTATATCATGGGACACCTTTTTTGCCATTATTAAAGTCTGAAAATTAAGGGTTTACCCCTTCTGGGGAAAAAAAATTGGTATTAAGATGTTCAAACACCAAACATTTTCTATTTGGCTGCTATACATTTCCAAACAATATACCACTTTGTTTAGCTATCATTTGTGGCCATGTCGCTTCTGAAAAATAAGCTAAAAGTTCCGTGGGCTTTACATGGTAAAATCAATATCCATATATATCTTGTAGTGATTTGCTTACCTTTCCAATACTTTTCACTCCTATCGTTTATTTTTTAAATCCTTTATATTAAGTTCACTTGTGCGCTTGCTTACGGCCGTGCAAATCTTTCGGTCGTTTTTTAACCCACTTCCCGTGATCCAATCGAGCTGACATTTTCCACACAGACTCGTTGTGCGTGACAATGTTCGTGAAATTTTTTTTCCAAAATGTTACACTTTTTAGGACAAAAATATAATATTTAATTACCAATTGCTTAATGCTGGCATGCAATCATCTGACCCATAGGTGGCAGCCATCTCAAGCCAGAGGACGAGAGGACTCTAGCCGCCACGCATATAAAGGATTTATAGTGAAAAACTTTGTTTTTACGGGTACATTTTTTTATTGTCATCCGACATTGAGTTGGAGGCAGTCGCCCTCCAGCAACGGAGGGCAGAGGTTCGCGACGCTCACAACAACGAGCGGAGCGCCGTGCGGATGAAACGCAGGGGATTGATTGGCACAGGTGGCGCATCGGACAGAAGCAGTGCCGGATTGTGCGGGGCCTGTAGCAAATGTTATACTGGTAGGAACGAAGTGAACCAGCCTACAATAGATTATATCGTCCGTCCGTCCGTGTAGCAACATCGCCCCCTACTGCAAACACTTGGCATGACCCTACAAAAACCTTTAGACTCAGTGACGCTTTCCTGGCTAAACAAGTGTAACATTCCCTTATAATTCCCTGAGATAGCTTTTAATTAAAACTTTTAAATTAAAAATTAACTCGCAACGGCCTATTAAAAATTAACTCGCAGCGGCCTAAAGCCTACAGCTAGGCCTAAAGCCTCGAACAACGCCTCAAACTCTCCCTTCGTATCGTACCCCCGCGTGTGTGCAAGGGAGTTAATGTTTAACAATGTTACATTCCCTGATGTTTTTAATAAATTTAAAGCTTTTACATAAATAATTAAAACATTTCAATAAAAAATTAACTCACAGCGGCCTAAAGCCTACAGCTAGGCCTAAAGCCTAGAACTAGGCCTCAAACTCTCCCTTCGTATCGTCCGATTAGGTGTAGCAACATCGCCCCCTACTGCAAACACTTGGCAGGACCCTACAAAAACCTTTAGACTCAGTGGGTCTTTCCTGGCTAAACAAGTGTAATAATACATTATGTTTATATTCTTTGGTTATTCGTTCCTACCAGCCCACCTCGCAGGGTCCTGTTAAGGGGGCCCTAAAAAAAATATTAAAACACAATTATTTTACTCGCACACTAAAGTTATTGCATTTTTTCATTTGCTATACAACCAGATAATACGGCAAATCGCTAAGGTTTAAACACCCAGTCGTTTGTAAAAGTTAAAGGCTGTATAGTACTATGGTAACAGAGCAAGTGCAAATTCACTGACCCGGAATTGATAGCTTGAAAGTATTTAGTGCGGGGGCCTTGAAAGTGCGGGGGCCTTGAAAGTACGGGGCCCGTAGCTACTACATATTATGTAGCTACTACTACACGTGTAGCTACTACTACATGTGTAGCAACTTTTGTTCCTGGGATAATCCGGCACTGGACAGAATTAATCTCAGTCGGTCAACCCGTGGCACCTGCCAGGGTCTGCGTTGATGGCGACCGCCCGGCTTTCCCGGCATCTTGTCGCTAAACAAAAATATTCCTTTCGTCGCTGCATCTTGTCGCTTGCTGGGCAGTGAATGGGGTGGGGGGAGGCCACTTGCAGAGAGACGGCAGCCTCGGCTGTTGCAGACACGGGGGAGGACACGGAGACACGGACAACGCAGACAGAGACACAGACAACGCAGAGACAGAGACACGTACAGCGGGGACGGAGACACGGCCGAGCGTAGCGTCAGGCGCGTGTTGTCTGTCTCCGCACCCGGCGGGGCGCGTCCACGGTGAGCCGAGTGGGGCACGCGGACACGGCGCCGACTCGAGGCTGACTCGCAGTCTCTGTGGAGACGTCGTCGTAGGGAGAGAGACACACACAGTGACACACACAGTGACAGACACAGTGACACAGTGACACACACACAGTGACACACATAGTGACACACACAGAGACACACAGACACAGTGACACACACAGTGACACACAGACACAGTGACACACAGTGGCACACACAGACACAGTGACACACACAGACACACAGTGACACACACAGTGACACAGTGACACACACAGTGACAGACACAGTGACAGTGACACAGTGACACACAGTGACACAGTGACACACAGACACAGTGACACACACAGTGACACAGTGACACAGACACGGTGACACACACAGTGACACACAGACACAGTGACACACACAGTGACACACACAGACACACACAGTGACACACACAGACACAATGACACAGTGACACAGACACGGTGACACACACAGTGACACACAGACACAGTGACAGACACAGTGACACACACAGTGACACACACAGACACACACAGTGACACACACAGACACAGTGACACACACAGACACAATGACACACACAGTGACACACACAGACACACCCAGACACACACAGTGACACACACAGACACAGTGACACACACAGTGACACATACAGACACACACAGACACAGTGACACACACAGACACAGTGACACACAGTGACACACAGGCACGTACAGAGACACAGTGACACACAGACACGTACAGAGACACGTACAGAGACACAGAGAGACAGACACAGTGACACACAGACACGTACAGAGACACAGAGACACACACAGACACGTACAGAGACACACATAGACACAGTAATACACAGACACGTACAGAGACACAGAGAAAGATGGTAATACACACAGACAAACACAGTACACACAGACACGTACAGAGACACAAACACAGAGCAATACACAGCGAGTAGTACACCCAAGACACGTACAGAGACACATAGACAGACAGACACAGACAGAGCAATACACACAAATGTAACACACACGGAATATTACACACAGACACGTACAGAGACATCAACACACTAATGCAGATGTAACACAGACACGTACAGAGAGACAGAGAAACACAGTAACACACAGAAACGTACAGAGACACAGAGAGACAAACACAGTAATACACACAGACACGTACAGCGTTATAGACAGTAATACACACAGACACGTACAGAGACACACTGAGAGACAAACAGAGTAAATACACAGATGTAGCAAATAGACACGTACAGAGACAGAGAGAGACACAGACACAGTAACACAGACACGTACAGAGACGCAGAGATATAGACACGGATGTAATACACAGGCGCGTTACAGAGACACACAGACAGAGAGACGAACAGATGTAACACGTAGAGAGAGAGACACACAGAGACACGTAACGCACAGACATACAGAAACGTCGACATTCTTACAGAGGGACCGAGTCGGAGCGAGACGCAGAGAATTGGATTTGGAGGGAGGTAAGACAGAGAAAGACACAGACAGAAATGGACTTAGATACAGAGATTGTAGATAGACGGAGCAACCGGGACAAAGATACACACAGAGAGAGACACAACACGGACAGACAGCACAGAGAGAGACACGGAGCTGCGCGTGGATTGACTCTGGAGGTGTCGTTCTTGGCCACAGCGAACGCAGCTGATGTAGCAGGAGCGCTGCTAGAGAGACAGACATAGACACAGACACAAAGACAAGAGCTATATAGACACAGATATATCGACACAGAGGCACAGATGCAGTTGTCGATATGGAGAAATACGGTGACAAGCAGATGCATAGACATCGATATCTAGACACAGACACATAGACACACAGACATATAGACACAGACACAGATACACATATAGACACAGACACATAGACACACAGATAGAGATAAATAGACAGACATATAGACAGATATAGAGACACAGAAACACATACATAGAGAGCTATATGGGAATATAGACACAGAGACACATAGAGCTGTATGGGAATATAGACAGACATCGACACAGAGACGCAGATGCCGTTCTAGATGTGGAGACAAGAGGCAGGCACACATAGCAATAGACACAGGTACAGAGAGACATAGACACAGAGAGACATAGACACAGAGAGACATAGACACAGAGACAGACACAGAGAGACATAGACACAGACACAGAGAGACAGACACACACGCGCAGAGACACATAGACATTGATTATCCAATGGCACCGCCTAATCGGCATACTCCATCGCATAATTAGCATCGGCTGTTTGTCTATTTTTTATGTTTCCCCCTTGTGATGGGACTTTGTAGGATGAACGCTGAGATTTATAACGGCGCGGGGTGACCAATACGGTCTGAATTGGTCTGTAATAAGTTTGCACTGATAAGGGGTTGACAGGTTTGCTTTGGTGCAGTGATAACTGTTTAATTGAAACTTATATTCAGGCCTTCAGGGTACCATATCAAGGTTTTAGTCGATCTTTTGGTATATACCATCTGGTTGAAAAACTCCAATGCATATAAATGAAAAGTTGGTCATATGTAGTGCGGTAAACTTTAAACATTCAGCTGCTATCGGTGAGTCGACAAAAACATTTTTTATTGTGTTTTTGCATTAAGTCTTGTGCAACATTAAATATAGCACAACGGTGATAATTATTAAAAGTATTGATTCATCAAGAAAGCGCAATTAAAAAGTCAAGTTCTTGAAGGAGTTGAATGGTGACTACTACTGCATAATTTTAACTATCAAACTATATCATGGGACCTCCTTTGGTGTGGACCAATCAGTTTCAAGGACAATGCATATATTATACTGGTAGGAACCTCCTGGTTACACCAGCCCACAGGGGATTATTGTGTCCGTCCGTCGTGCATCCAAAAATGGGAGGGGTGTGGCTGGGTGGTGAGCGGAGGGGCTGGGTGGGGAGGGAGGGGCTGGGTGGGGAGGGGAGGGTGGGGAAGGTGGGGCTGGGTGGGGAGGGGCTGGTCACCTCGTGGTGCCCTTATAAAACTCAACGTTTAACCTACTCACGCCGGCTTGTGCCCGCCCTCACAGTTGGGCATATTTGCGGAATACACCACGCCACCATTGACCCTGGCCATTGACCGAGCAACCCAACGTTCCTACCAGTTCCCTCTGCAGGAATGTGTTCAGAGTATGTTTTTTGTTTGCATTCTCACCACAAGCATTGTGGTTAATGCAGACATGATTCCTTGTAAAAGGTTTCAGTTTGGTGTTTTAACACCTTAACAACTATATATTCTTGGTTCTTTCGGTAAAGTCACGTAGAAGGGAAATAATAAAATTTAAATAAAACAATAATCATCATCAGGTGTGAAAACCACAGCAAATTTTCTTGCTGTGGTTTTCACACCTGATAATGATTGCTTGTGTTGCAATCGAAACGTCGTGATAATTGTATTGTTTTATTTTTATTATTTTCCTTCTACGTGACTTTACTGAAAGAACCAAGAATATGAATCCCTGCAGTCACGAAAGCTTTAAATAGAAAAATCGTAACACCTGTTTTGTTGCCAGACAAAACAGGGGAAAAACCTATTATATCAAACTATAATTTTTACTTTACCAGGTAAGGCCCCCACACTGAGCTGCGTAGCTCTTTTTCAGAAGCGACCTAGCCATTACAAATGATAGCTCAACGAAGTGGCTTATGATCGTGTGGAAATGTATCGCAGCCAAATACTCTAAACGTGAAGGGGAAAACCGGAAGGACTGGAGTAAGATCCACGCGTCCACGGAGAGAGAAACCGCAAACTCTAAAGGGGCCGTCCATAAATGTCGTCACGCGATTTTGGACAATTTTTGACCCCCCCCATCATCACACGGCGTCACAAAAAGTCAGACCCCCTCTCAAATATGACGTCACAAAAAAAACATGCTTCAAATCGCTTTAAACTATTGTCATTGTAGTGCGTATTTAATGTGGCGCTGCACTCTGATGTTGTAGGAGACAACATTTATTAAAAAGTATTTAATTAAGTAGAACGTGTTGTCTATATTTATTTAAAGTTGCACATTTTGATGTGACGTCACATTTCTCAACCCCCCCCCCTCGTCACACATCGTCACAAATGTCTGACCCCCCCCCTCCCCCAGGTCCGTGACATAATTTATGAACGGCCCCAAATATCACAGCAGGCGTCAGGGTCGAGATCGAACCCACGCATGTTGCGTTAACTGTTGTGATCGCTGGCGCGCGTGTTTGTGTTCATTCTGCGTGGCGCTTGCTAACAATGTTCACGCATGTGCTGCTTGTATTGCGTATCGTGTTTTTTTCTAAATGCTTATTAGGGATTTCATGATGTTATGCTTACTAATGTTTGTGCACGAATACTCTATTGTTGTCCTAGTGGGGAGCGGTGGTGTAGCTGTTAGTGCGCTACGAACCCAGCAGTCCGAGTTCGATTCCCACTCACGGCCAACACCAGTGACGATTATCTGAACCGGTCCTGGGCCTCACTTAGGTCGACTCAGCCTCAAATGAGTACCTGGTGCGATGTGTAAATATCGCCATTAGGAAGACAAAGGCGGCCGGGCGTGGTGCTAGCCACCCACCCCCTCGTGTGCCGTGCCAGCCTTAATAGGTGCTTGATAACAGCACTTGCCCCAACAGTCTGTTAAGGCTATACGGGGAATCCTTGTCCTTGTTATATATATAATATATATGTGTATCTGTGTTTTTGACGTACAATATGCAGTCCCAGCTACGCCAAAAATCTTTGACGAGTGATATCTGAACCGGTCCCGGGCCTCCTCTAGGTTTGCTCCGCCTTAAATGAGCCCCTGGTTGTGGTATGTAAACAGCAGCACCAGAGAGGCAAAGGTGGCCCGGGTGTGGTCCTGGCCCACACCACCCTCTCGTGTGCCGTGCCGGCCTTCACAAGTTAAACATACATACATGGGATCCTCACTAACAGCGCCTGCGTTTGTCCCAACAGTCTGTCTTTGTGTATGTACAAAAGTGCACATGCGTATGTGTGTCTGCACATGTTTAATTGGATGTAAAACAAAACTTACTTTCGTCCTCAGATGTCTTCGTACGTGGAATTTCCAATCATCAAACAAGAGGATGAAGAAAGTACAAGCTGTGGAGCGTGTCCTGACTTCACGATGAAATGTGAAGATGCCGGTGAGTTCCGTTTGAAACACGACGATTGACAATCAAACATGGATCGTCGTCGCCGGCAGCAGCAAGTTGACACGGAGGCGTTTGACTATCGTCGTTGCGATTATTGTATTTACCGTGTGCATCGAGCTTTGCCTGACATGACATGAGCCACACAGCCCCATTTCAAAATAATAATAATTTACAATAGACTCTTGATTATCCCAGGTGCACGGTTAATCCGCATATCGGATCAACCGCACACCTGAGATTTTGACATATATGAATAACTCGTGGGTTTTTCTTTAAGCCCAAATGAATAATCTAATTGCAGTGAAACATTGTTCTTCTTGGAAATGTTTATTACAAGTCACACGGTGCTTAAACCATGCAATCATCCGCTTTGGTTAATCCCCTTATCAATTTTATTTACTTAAACATATTCGATACCTATATTAGTGGTTTTCGGCATAGATATCCATGGAAAATGTATATTTTTGGATTTTCAGCGATTTTTAATAATAATCCACAGCCGTCCTCCCCGTCATTAGCGAGTATGATCCAGAGTCTACTGTATAAGGCGCAAATTTCATCCAGGGATCTCAGAGCACCGTGCACGAAGTTAGGAAACATTAATACAGCAAAGTCCAGAGTCCACTGGTCATACATGGGGAAGTGAAGACCTGCAAGCGAAACAATGCATATATTATCAGAGTACGTTTTTTGTTTGCATTCTGACCACAAGTTTTGTGGCTAATGCAGACATGATTCCTTGTAAAAGGTTTTAGTTTGGTGTTTTAACATCGCAACACCTGTTTTGTTGCCAAAAATAGAGGAAAACCTATTCTCATATTTTGGTACTGGCAAAGGAGGTCCCATGACATATAACACTCCATGAATATAACACTCCACAACAACTGTGACAAACAAGCTGGAGGTTTAAGTTAAACAGAAACCCAAAAGAAACAAGTAGTAGTACAGAGTTGGTTATATTATATTCGTGGTTCTTTCGGTAAAGTCACTTATAAGGGAAATAATAAAATAATATAAATATTAAACAATAAAAAATTATCACGACGTTTCAACTGCAACACAAGCAATCATCATCAGGTGTGAAATCCACAGCAAGAAGATTTTCTTGTGTTGCAGTCGAAACGTCGTGATAATTTTTTTATTGTTTTATATTTATATAATTTTTTTATTTCCCTTCTACGTGACTTTACCGCAAGAACCAAGAATATGAATCCCTGCAGTCACGAAAGCTTTAAATCAAAATTTGGTTAGATTAGTTACAAAAAAAACATCCAGCCAAAGCCAGCGCACGAGCTTAAATCTGCTACTTAAAAAATTAATATCTGCTACTTCATTACCATTTCAATTCTAGCTGTCGCCATTGCAGCTACTTGATTTGTAAATGTTTGTGGGTTTAATTTCCAACACACAACCGGTGTGCTGAACTAGTAACTAATTGGCACGTTTTGTGTACGTGGCAAACATTACTTATTGGCTGTGTCGGGTGGTGGCGGGTTTAACGACACATTTATTTTTCCGCGATCTAACCCAAAAAAAAATATTTCTGTGGTTTTCACACCTGATGATGATTGCTTGTGTTGTAATCGAAACGTCGTGAGAATTTAATTGTTTTCATTTTATTATTTCATTGTTTTCCTTTTACGTGACTTTACCGAAAGAAACAAGAATATGAATCCCTGCAGTCACGAAAGCTTTTAAATGAAATTTTTAAAAAACCTCTTATGGACAAGCCTCTGAGAGTCCCAACTATGGCAGCGCAATGAGAATTGTAATATTGGTGGGAGAAACATCCCTCTCCGGCCTGTGTTGTGTAATCTAATAAATCTGCCATTCGTCAAACTTACCGTGGTGCATTTTCTGAATTGCAGCTCTAGATGTCAATTCTGTTAAGGCTGAAGAAGCCACCGAGAATTCAGAGGGGATGGCGCATTGCCAAGACGGACGTCCGGCTAATCCAAAACAGAACTTGACCACCAAGATGGAGGTGTGGGCGGACGACATAAGAAAGTTCATCCAGGTGGAGTTGTTGGAGGAGGACACTGGTCAAGGTGAGTCTCCGTTTCGAGCACATCCCAGACAAACGTGCGATGTCGTCTTGTGTTACCGTCGATGGATGCTACAGTTGGTCGCACTCGTTACACGCAAAGTGCTCGCCACAAATGAACCACAGCACCTCGCTGATCTCGTCAAGGAGCATGAGCCGTCACGCGAACTCCGGTCATCCTCACAGCAGCGGCTTTTGGCTGGCCATCGAACAGAGGTGGTCGCCGCGTCGCGCGCTTTCAGATGCGCTTCTGCAGCCGTCTGGAATGCTCTTCCGATATTAGGAAGCCGGTGGCGCTATGCACTTTTAAATAATCATCTCGATATTAAAACTAATTTCTTTAGAACTGCTTTTTGTGTTTAGTTTGTTGTCCTTCCCCCCGCACCTCCGATTAGCACGGTTGGCTATGTACGGTGCGAAAGAAGTTCAATATGCATACAGACACCTGGCTTCTGTTTAAAACACCAGTAGAGCCAACCGATCCTCGAGAGGAAAAAAAATCACAGTTCATTTGTGGTCATATCAGGCTGCATACAAGAGGTAAACTAATAGATACTCGTGAATAAAGAATGTGTTTCCCACAGGCAGTCATCCAAACGTTTACAATATTTATAGCTGGGATACGATAGATTGCAACGATATGAGAAACATTGTAGTTAAAGCCAAACATAGCGCGTGTGTCGGGGGACATGGATTGTGAGGAGCGGTGGCACAGCGGTTAGCTTGCTGTACTATTAACCCGGCGACCCGGGTTCAACGCCTGCCAACGGCCTCCAACACCGGTGACAATTGTCTGAACTGGGCCCTGGGCCTCCCACTCGGTCAACCCAACCTCAAACGAGTGCCCAGTGGGGTGTGTAGTAAACATCGCCACTCGGGGAGATAAAGGTGTCCGGGCGTGGTGCTGGCCACCCCACGCCGCTCGTGTGCCGAGGGGGCCTTTATAGGTGGCGCTGCTACTCGCTAACGCAGCACTTGGGACATGGATAACACTGCCGGTATTACAAGCGACCCGCGTTAGAGTTGGAAAGAACACTCGGGGGAATTAGCTGAACTGCACAAATACCTACTCTCTCCCCAAGCAATATAAAGTTAACGTTATATATGTTTGGGGTGGGGGGTGGCATAACTTGACCCCGCAGTATGTACAGTACGGACTGTTCTCCTATAACGCCGCGTGTTCTCATAACAATTTGTTTCCTGACACATTCAACGCATTGTTGTGACACGGATGCGAATTGTATATAACGCACTCGCGTGAACAGAACTGCTTCGCGCAAGTAGGAATAAGCGATTGTAATACGACTGAATCGGCGTAGCATCGCACAAGGTGAGATGCTGCTGGATGCTTCGAGATGCTACCCACATTCCTCAGTCTTTTCGTTTTAAAGCTTTCGTGACTGCAGGGATTCATATTCTTGTTTCTTTCGGTAAAGTCACGTAGAAGGGAAATAATACAATAATAACAAATATCCACATATACAAACACAGAGACAATTTCACTCGAGAAGATGGATTCTGACTTAGCAATCATTGGAAGGATTTGATAAACCATTTCTGGTTTTGATTGATTTTGTTCATGCTTACGGTGACTTTCAGACCGCATTCCACTCTCTTCTTCTCCCCCTTCCTTCGTTCCGAGCATAGATGGACTCGTCCATCTGAACAACCGCCAGTTGCTGTCCATAGTGCTAACGTAAAAAAAAAACGCCACTTTAAAAAAAAAAAATTCTTGCTGTGGTTTTAACACCTGATGATGATTGCTTGTGTTGCAATCGAAACGTCATGAGAATTTAATTGTTTTATTTTTATTATTTTATTTCTTCCCTTCTACGTGACTTTACCGAAAGAATCAAGAATGTGAATCCTCAGTCTTTGACGGCCTGCGTACGCATCTCACACCTTATCGCGGACAATGCAATTTTTCCATAACGCGGTGTTCTTCAGGAACGCAACTCTAGCTGAGTCCGCGGGGTAATGAGCCGTGTTTTATATCAGGGCTTTTTAATTGTAGTAAAAAAAATTGAAGTCATCCGTGACCGGGTTCGAAATGATGAGTGATCAGGTTCAGTAAATATGGTACTATATGTTGATTTGAAGCTTTCGTGACTGCAGGAATCCATATTCTTTGGTTCTTTTGGTAAAGTCACATAGTTAGAAATAAAATATGTAATAAAACATTATATTTTATTTCTAACTACGTGACTTCACCGAAAGAACCAAAGAGTATGGCACTATATGGTTTACTAATGGAGGTCCAGTCATGTTCTTCAGACAATCAAATCCCGGGCATATTATTTATCCCTCATAAAATATGTGCACATACATCGGCATTTGGGGTGCCTGTAACAAAAGATTGAGAATTAAACCGACGGTGAAAGGAACGCAAAATGTATCTGGGGCTCTTTTTGCTATTTTTTCATCATCTTGATACTAGATAAAAAAAAAGAATTCAGGTGTTAAAATGTTAAAACATTTATTTGTGCTATTCAGGTTGGCTATCTGAACAGCATCTGTGGTGGTTTAAATCTACTTGCTGTAAGTAAATAACTCGTGATTAATTAACTGTTAAACACCCAAGCCTCAAAGGACTCAACTAATTCAACGTTGATCATTCTTAGCGGTGGTAAGGGCTGATATATGTAACTGGCCATGTTTATTTATGTTTTATAACTCCCATGATTGAAAGACCGTAATACACTTTTTTATTATAAATGTGCAGTTCTGGATCCAAATACTCGTCAAGTTGGAGAAGCCAGTGAGAGACCAGAGGGCACGGACGATTCCCATGGATACGTTGACAATTTACACCGAAACTTCATCAAGGTGGAGTCATCAGAGGAGGACGCTGGTGAAGGTGAGAAGATCCCCTATGGAACACCTCGCAGTCCTTCCACATCGCCCCTGCCCGCTTTCATTCGTCTGTTTTTGCCCTTTCTAATTGTGTCTGTAACCCTCATCGTTCTTCTTGTGATGTGATTCTACCTCTTCCTCGTGAGGTTCTCTCTCTTCCTTCGCTCCTTTACATACTTGTGTGGAGCAGTGCAGCTCTGGAGGCAAGACTGCACTGCTACCCAGCGCGTCCGCAGGTGGCGGACAGTGGAAAGACCTTCTGTGAAGGTTGTGTGCGAAATAAGCAGGGGGAAACCCTCACGAATAAGTCGTGGACCAAACAGCTTGAGCACCACCAGGGTGTGGTCAGGAGTGCAGATGGCAATGCTTTTCCTCTTCAAAAGCCACATATACCCTTTGACGATGCTGTGACATGGCGATTATAGGCCGCCATTATAAACACATTCCTGCGGATGGAGCTGGTAGGAACGTTGGGTTGCTCGGTCAATGGCCAGGGTCAACGCAAATATGCCCGACTGTGAGGGCGGGCACGAGCCGGCGTGAGTAGGTTAAACGTTGAGTTTTACAAGGGCACCACGGGGTGACCAACCCCTCCCCACCCCCTACACAGCCCCACCATCCCCACAAAGCCCCTCCCCACCCTCCCCACCCAGCCCCTCCCCACCCAGCCCCACCCTCCCCACCCAGCCCCTCCCCACCCTTCCCACCCAGCCCCTCCCTCCCCACCCAGCCCCTCCCTGCACGACGGACGGACGGACAGAATAATCCCCTGTTGGCTGGTGTAACCAGGAGGTTCCTACCAGTATAATCCTACCTGCCTCCAGCCATGGGGTTAATACGTCCTCAATGGCAGAGTAGGCAGAAGAAGATGTTGAGATCTCTTAACGGCTGAGAAGGCAGATGAAGGCTGCAGCAGAACCACATCTGCGATCGTCTTCAGAAGCTGCTGTGTGGAAGCTGCTGTGCAACAGCTTCACAATAAAATAAATCACGCACAGGCGTCTTTCATGGAAGGAACAGCAGCTTCCAGCACATTCAATACAAGTTCTTTGGCGACCAGCTAGTGATGACGGGAGCAGGATTGTGAAGTCTGGAAGCATCTAGTCGCAAGCTGGCATGAAGGCGGCTGCTACAAGAAGGATGTCTTACACTTGGAGGAGACAAGAGTGTGTTTTGGCAGCTGTAACTGTGACTGAGCAGTCCACTTTAGGATCCATTCTGCTCACCTCACATGGGGAAGGGGCTAGAAAATGTGCCCTAACCATAGTGTCTCACCCCTTCCCGACTGGATAACCGCCTCCAGAGGGATCACCATTGCTGCAGTGAAAACAAAAATTAAAAGCCAGAACATTCAATTTGGGACATAGAATATCAGGATCCTTATGGACAAGCCTAAAAACGAACGCCCAGAACGCCGCATCACAATCGTGGCCCGGGAACTCAGATTGCACAACATTGATGTGGCTGCCCTCAGTGACAATCAGTGAGCAAGGGAGGGGCAGCTCAAGGAACACGGAGGTGACTAAACACTCTTCTGGAAAAGGCAGACAGGAAGAACAACGGCGGCTGCACGGAGTTGATTTCGCCTTCAAGAAATAACTCATCAATCCGCTTGACAAATTACCCATCGAAATCAGCGAGCGCCTCATGACTCTTCGTCTCAAACTGGTGGGGAGGCGATATGCCACTGTCATCAGCGCATATGTCCCACACTTGATTCTGATGATGAAACCAAAGAAGAATTATACACCAACCTTGACAAGGTCGTTTATACCATTTCTGTAGGAGACAAACTTATTCGTCTCGGTGATTTTAATTCCAGAGTAGGAAGGGTTCTTAAGCCTCTGGAATGAAACCATCAGCAAGGAAGGAGCGGGAAAGGTCAATTCCAACGGCATCCTCATCTTGACTAAATGCATGGAACATGATCTCATCGTCACCGACACTCTGTTCTGCCAGAAAAACAAATACAAAACATCATGGCAACATCCACGATCTAAGCATTGGCACTTGATCGATTACATAATTATTCGTGCCCAGGATCGTAAAGATCTCTGCATCACCGAGGCTTTGCTAGAAGCTGATGATTGCTGAACTGATCACTGACTCATCTGCTCAATCATGTCCATTAAAACTGGCTCCCAAGCGACGGCTGCAGTGGAAGAGATGCCGATGGAAAATCAACGTGGAAGGTCTCAAGGACTCTATTAATGCCTGTAAAGAGACACATGGAGTCTCTACAAAGAAACATCAAGACTGGTTTGATGAGAATGATCAGGAGATCCAACAGTTGATCGATCGCAAACACAAGGCTTTTTGTGCTCGGCAAAATTACACCAATTTCAAGCAAATTAGGTTGAATCACCTACAAGCTAAGGCAGCGGTCCAGAGGAGGACCCGCGATATGAAAAACAGATGGCGGGAAGACAAGGTGAAAGAGATCCAACATCTTTCCGACATCCATATTATGCGCGGCTTTTTCAGTGCCACCAGAACCGCCTATGGTCCGAGTACTCAGGGACCAACCCCCATGAGGCCTAAGAATGGAGGATATGTGATCAAGGAGAGGGAAGCTGACAACACTTGCTGGAAGGAGCATTTTGAAAGTCTCTCAACCGAGACTCGTTCGTCGATGAGAGTGTTTTCCGCTCCATCCCACAACACCCAATCAGAAATCAGCTTGGAATCCCCCCAACCCTTGATGAAGTGAGAAAAGCTATCAAGCAGATGAAGAACAATAAGGCATCTGGAGCTGATGGAATCCCTGCTGAAAATTTCAAACAAGGGGGAAAGGAGCTCATGTCATTGTTTCCAAGCGCTCATCTTGAAGATTTGGAAATACAAGGAAATCCCAAACGACCTCGGATGCCATGATTGTGACAATCTTTAAGAAATAAGATAAATCCAATTGTGGAAATTACAGGGGGATCGCCTTGCTGTCCACTGCAGAAAAGATCATTGCAAGAACTCTCCTGAACCATCTTCTGCCACTTGCTAATTAACTCCTCCCAGAATCCCAATGTGGGTTCAGGCCATCGAGAGGCAAAACTGACATGGTCTTCACTGCCCGTCAGATGCATTAAAAATATCAGCAACAACACAAACCTCTCTACATGGCCTTCTTTGACCTCACAAATGCCCTTGATTCTGTCAACCGAGAAGCACTCTGGAGGATCTTTAAAAAGTATGGATGTCCATTGAAATTTGTCACCATTCTTTGGCTGCTGCATGATGGTATGCGAGAAGTGATTATTGTAAATGGCTCCATCTCAAACCACTTTGAAGTTAACACTGGAGTCAACCAAGGGTGTGTCATCATTCCAACACTCTTCTCAATATTCATTGCCGCGATGCTACAGCTAACTACTGGAAAGCTTTGAGCATGAGTGGAGTTAAAATACAGAATGTTGTTCAACATCAACCGACTTAGATCTAAAACTAAGAACATCCTGGCAGCAGTTGTTGAGCTCCAGTATGCTGACAATGCTTTTGTGTGTGCCCAATCAGAAGCAGATCTTCAGGCAATCGTCAACATTTTTACTGAAGCGTATGAGAAAATAGGACTGACGCTGAATATTTTAAAGAATAAAGTCCTCCATCAAACAGTTCTCAATGAGCAGTCCCCAGCTCTGACAATTTCCATCCACAGTGAGACTGGAAAATGTTGAGCATTTCAAATACCTCAGAAGCAGCTTTTGGTCAGTTGAGGAAAAGGGTGTTTGAGGAACGTGACATCAGGTCCAAAACCAAGATCATGGTTTATCAAGCAGTCATAATCTCTACCTAACTGTATGGAGCTGAGACGTGGATAATATACAGGAGACATCTCAAAGCCCTAGAGAAGTGCCATCAACGCTGCCTGCCGAAGATCCTTAAAATGAGGTGGGAAGACAGATGCACTAACATTAGCATCCTCTCGCAAACACCGTGAGCATTAAGGCCATGATCATTCGACATCAGCTTCGCTGGGCCGGCCACGTCATCCGTATGCCCAACTCCAGACTCCCGAAGCAAAGAGTCTTCTACACCCAGCTTAGTCATGGTGTGTGTTCAAGAGGAGGGCAGAGAAAGCACTTCAAGGATGTCCTCAATGCCAACATGAAGAAGTCGATAGTGCACACCAACTCATGGGAGATTCTTGCCCAGGATCAACTCAGCTGGAGACACACACAGAGAGTCTATTTCAAGGATCCCAACATTTTGAAACTCAGCGGCATAAACAGGAAGAGTGAAAGCGGGAACGGCGGAAATGGCATGCTGCAGCCTGACTTACTAATCCAGTTCCATCCACCACTCTTTCTGGACACGTGTGGCCGAGCTGCAGCAGAATCTGTCTATCTCAGATCGGTCTCTTCAGCCATCTTCGGACCCACAGATAATCCAACTCTTCTATGGAAGACAGTCATCCTTGGTTGCGAGGGATAGCCTATGATGATGACATACTTATTGTAGATTGTACCACGGTGGTGAGAGGGGTGCCACAGTGGCGAGATGTTAATTACCTCGCCTGGTATACAGGAAGTTGTGGGTTTGATACCGACCCTGTCGCCTGTATATTTGGAGTTGCATGTCTCCCTCTCTCCCCGTGGTCGCGTGGATTTTTCTCTGTGTCCTCCAGTTTTTCCCTCCACATTTAGAAACATGCTTTTATCGTATTTGGCTGCTGCTATACGTTTCCACGTGATAGGCCACTTCATTGAGCTATTATTGGTGGCCAGGTCGCTTCTTAAAAAGAGCCATTTAGCTCAGTGGGCCTTATCTGGTAAAATAGTTTAAGTATTTGAAGTAAGATCATGTCCATTAACTTTTTATTTAACCAAACAGGCAGATTGTGCATAATATGTTTCATATACTAATATGATTTCCAAGTATTTGTGATGCTCGCATGCATTTTCTTATCTTGTCGATCATAAAAAGACACCATTTAACCGAGATGTGCATGTTAAATTGATTGAGGGAGCTATGTTTGTTAAACATGTATTTTCCTCCAACGGGTAGATGAAACTATTTGTTGTGTTTTCTTTTTTTTTTAAAACCCCGCAGCTGTTGAAGGAAAAGGAAGGAGGCTTCTGTGCGAGGAGTGCAGGAGGGCTGGTTGCTTCGAAACGACGACGGATGAAGTGGGGCGCATCTGCCACACCCCGCGAGCCGGCTGCACGCGGTGCGGCAAGACGCTCCACAGTGTCGCCTTGTCATCCATCGGCAGCCGGCAGAGGCCACGCGCCGACGGAAAGGCGACCGTGCCGGTCGTCGATCGCGAAGCCCGTAACGCGACGAGCGCCGCTGACGGCAGGAAGCACGTGTGCGCGTATTGCGGAAAGGGGTTTTTGCGTAACTACGAGTTGCAGAAGCACGTCAGGACGCACACGGGGGAAAAACCTTACGTGTGCAAAGAGTGCGGGAGGGGGTTCGCGCGGAGTTTCGACTTAAAGACTCACTTTATAGTGCACACCGGCGAGAAGCCGCACGCGTGCAAGGAGTGCGGGGAGCGCTTTGCGCTGCGCTCTCACTTGGAGGCGCACTCCGTGTCGCACACGGGCGAGTGGCCGCACGCGTGCACGGAATGCGGGAAGGGCTTCATGCGGTCGTACGATTTAAAGATCCACTTCAGGATCCACACCGGCGAGAGGTCGCACGTGTGCAAGGAGTGCGGCAAGGGCTTCACGAGGCGTTCTAAATTGGAGGCGCATTCCGCGTCGCACACGGGCGAGTGGCCGCACGCGTGCGGCGAGTGCGGGAAGGGCTTTGCGCAGCGCTCCGATCTGGAGAAGCACAAGAGGAAGCACACCGGTGAGAAGCCCCACATCTGCAAGGAGTGCGGGAAGGGCTTCGCGCAGCGCTCCTGCCTAGACAAGCACACCATCACGCACACCGGCGAGAAGCCGCACGTGTGCGGCGATTGCGGGAAGGGGTTCAAGTGGCGCGAGCAATTGGCGGCGCACTCCATCACGCACACGGGCGAGTGGCCGCACGTGTGCAAGGTGTGTGGGAAGGGCTTCGCGCAGCGCTCCAAGTTGGAGGGGCATTCCGTGTCGCACACGGGCGAGTGGAGACACGTGTGCGGCGAGTGCGGAAAGGGCTTCGCGCAGCGCTCCGATCTGGAGAAGCACACGAGGACACACACGGGCGAGAAGCCGTTCGTGTGCGGCGAGTGCGGGAAGGACTTTGCGCACCGCTATCATCTGGAGAAGCACAAGAACACGCACCGGTGAGAAGCCCGTGGGTGTGCGAGGAGTGTGGGAAGAAGGACTTTCCCAGAGTGCGTACGTATGTACGTGTTGTTGAACTTTCGCAACATACATAGCCAACCGTGCTAATCAGAGGTACGGGAAGCGATGATTTTAAAGAGGCGTTCCTAGAAATACCCGGTAGAAATCTTGAATCCTGAGGTTTTTCCAATTTGACATTGAAAGCAATGGTTGAATGGGTTTTATTTTCTCCGGAATACATTTACCGATTTGTGTATTGTGCTCGTGAACGATGTGTATTAATTAGTAGGGATGTATTTAAGACTGCAACAGGAGGATAATGCTGGTTGTAATTACCGGCGAAACCTCACGGTACTCGAATTGTAAATGTCGTGGGTTTACTCTCCAACACACAACCGGTGAGTGCTGAACTAAGTAAATTGGCTGTGTCCGGGTAGTGGTGGTGGTTGTGCTGCTCCCCAATGCATCCTCGTTGGGATTTCATTCGATTTGTACACATGATGAACTTCGCACTTGATGATTGGCTCACTAGTGACGACATCATATTTATCTCTCTAAGATCAAAACAGGAGGAAGATTTCTCCACAACTCTCTGGCTGTCGCCTGATGAGGCTGGTTGTGATTACCGGCGAAATATCACGGTACTTGAATGGTAAATATTGCGGGTTTACCCTCCAACATACAACAACCGGTTCGTGCTGAACTCGTAAACGAATTGGACACGTTTTGTTTACGTGACAAACCCTTTACAGATTGGCTGTGTGTAGGGTGGTGGCAGGTTTAACAACACAATTATATTTACGTTATCTAACCCAAGACAAAACTATTATTATGGGTAATATTGTTTCAACGTCGATGATTTCAAAATAGACCTTCGTCAGACCCAAACGCCCCTTTGGCGGCTCCCACATTGTTGTGTTGAACCTTTTTTGGCAGTATCTAAGATGATGAAAAAAATAAGAATAGGTTTTACCCCGTTCTGGCAATAAAACAGGTAGTGTTAAGATGTTCAAACAGTCTGCATTAATCACACGTACTTGTGGTGGCAAAACTTGCAAACAAACATGCTTTTCTGGTCTAACACTGGTGAGACAAGGCCGTACAATCGGTTTCAAAGACAATGCGTACATTATTATCATGTATATTTGCATGTTTTGACAGAAGTATGTGTGGGTTAATGCAGAGTTGATGCCTTGCAAAAGGAATCTGGTGTTTGATCATCTTAACACCTGATTTATTGCCAGAAGCAGTACAACTTGTTCTTATTTTTTCGTGATCCTACATTGTTCATTGCCCAAGATCCTTCATAAACAACCTGCACATCTCTTCAACACTCCCACATGTTAGACTTTTCCCCCCCCCCTCCTCCACCCCACCCCTCCCGTGTTCATTAAAATGAAAGAAACGGCCAACCGCTGCGATAGTCCAGCTATTTAAGCCCTGTGTAATTGAGGATGCGTATGAATGACCCTGTAAAACACGAGGCGGTTAACTCTGTGTGTGTGTGTTTATCATTGGGAGTGTATCATGCATTGCGCATCGTGAATAGGAAAATATTTTTACTTGATGTGATAAACTGGCGATATCAGAATAATTTCGGTATGAATGGATGTGACATCGGGTGTGTGTTCGTGTGCGCCCCTGAAGTGGAGTGGCGGCGCAGTGCTCTACGAACCCGGCGACCCGAGTTCGATTCTCGCTCACGGCCAACACCAGTGATAGCCATTATTTGAACCAGTACTGGGTCTCCCCGAGGTCGACTCAGCCTCAAATGAGTACCTGGTGCGGTGTGTAAAAACATCGCCACTAGGGAGACAAAGGCGGTCGGGCATGGTCCTGGCCACTCACCCCCTCGTGTGCCGTGCCGACCTTAATAGGTGCTGCTCACTAACAGCACTTGCCCCAACAGTCTGTTCAGGCTGTAACGGGAATCTGCGTCTTTATCTTTTCGCCCATGGAGTGATGCACAGGCCATTTCTCAAGTAGGCTAATATTCGACAGTTTAGAATTCTGTGGATTACTCTGCGGGTTTATCCATTCCATTGAGATGTTAAATATACGACGTGAACGTCCATTGCCTTGGAAAGTGCACAAGATGCCAACTCAACAAAAAGTTGCAATTCATACCAAACATAGGTCAACATAATCAATGTCCAGTAGCCAGTTGACGACATTCATAACATTGTCCGGCCAGAAGAATCCAATGAGCTATGAAGCAATTTTTTCCCCACAAATGTTCAGCAGTAGGGGGCAGGTCAGCGAGTTATAATATTGCTCACATAATGGGTCCGTCCTGTCCCCTCTCCTCCCGTCATGAATCCTTTCAAGGAGTCTGGGGTCGGCTAAATAGACAACAATAAAAAAAGAATACAGTTCTGAGACGATGAGTAGTGACGCTATGTTGTGTTCTGTCATCCGGAGAAGTGGGCGACTCGACAACGGCTGAACACCAGGGGGGTTTGTGAAACACCAAAACTTTACAAACAGTCCCTGGGTTGCGGAAGACCCAACTTACGGAAATCCGACCTTACAGAAATAAATCATGTTACAAAAAATTAAATACGCGGAAATGTTTGTATTATGTAAGCATAAGTAGTGCAGTGCGGTGAGGTTGTGGCTTCAGTAGGATTAAGCTAAATGGAATTTGTTTATTTTGGGTGGAAAATTGTTCAGTTTCCGACATACGGAAAATTCAGGATACAAATAATTCTCGGGAACCTATCCCTTCCATAACCCGGGGACTGTCTGTACTGTATTTCAAAAGTCCTCTTAAGAAGGGCAATTGTGTACCTGCAATAGCGATCAAAGATACCCTCCATGTCACAACCTTGCAGCTGAATTCCTCAGTCCAATTGTGATAACAGCCACTTATCATATTTGTAGTGACTGGGAATGTCACTGTGTTGTGCCGGGCCTGCGAGACCACGGCGGGATGTATATTGTTGTGTGTACACCCCGGACACGGGATGTAGTACCAGCCCTAGTGGGGGCTTGGGTGAGCGCTGGTTAAGCGCGGTGGCACCACGCACAGCGTGCGGTGCGGGCTCCCGTTGACAGAGCGAGAGAGTGTCAGCCAGCTAGTGTTACGTCGGGGGCATGATACTCTGGCTGACCTGGGGACATGTGACCGGATGATACTGGAGGGGAGCCACCGGTGGATGGGGCCAATGGGTGGTCACATGGTCCGGGAAGAACTCGAGAGAGCCTTCGGGCAAGGGCGAGAGAGATCGAGAAGGTGGGCGGGGCGAGAGGCAGAGCCAGCCGGGCCCGATATCAGGGGGGCCCTGTGAGGGGCTCGGGGTTCTTACTGTTGGAGAGGCAGGAGATCCACGTCAAGCTTGAAGAAGCCTCCAGCCACGCGGTCCGGGACCCAGCTTGTGGTCCGGACCGGGATAGTGGAACCGTGTCTAGTTCCGCCATAGCGTGGTTAGTTGGGTGGTCACCACCCGAGAGTATGTTGTGTAAATAGCCTGGAGTATGTTGTGCTAATAGTTTAATAAAACGTGTTGCTCCCTAAGACAACGTCTGCGACTCAGTTGGACTCACTACATATTTAACAATATTTACCATATTATTTAACGGTTGAAATTATTGTCTTTTCCGAGACCAAGGTGCTCTGCAAACCTCCTGGCTACCATCAAAGGTGTGTACACGAAGCCATCCAGATATACAAACAGACATAATTTCAACCGTGATAATGGGTACAAACTGAGTAATCATTGGAAAGATGTTATTAACCATGCAAAAAAGATTTAACTACGCATATTTGGACCATCTTATTTGAAAGGCACTATTCTTTAGTTACCGTACAGTTTAATGATAGCCAGTTTTGTTTTATCATGTTTAGCTTCTTTTTTCACACGCTGGTTGCCTGCTTGAAGTTTTACCCACCCAGCAATATAGCAAGGGGCTGCTTGGTACTGACTTGCTTTTCTGCTTCTGCCATCTACATAACAAAGGCTCAGTCCCAGCATCAGCAGCCGCACCAACCATATCATAACAACTCCTCTCCCGCGGCCCACCCTAGCTCCTCCCCACTCAACCAGTCTACATAACAAAGGCTCAGTCCCAGCAGCAGCCGCAGCAGTACCAACCTTATAAAAACTCCTCTCCAGGGGCCTACCCTGGCTCCTCCCCCCTCAACCAGTATATATACAAGGTCGGGTCTCTTGGGATTTCTCTTTACTTGATACAGCAATCGTGCTGTGACGGTTCCACCTGAAGACGGAAGCTTGTGTTGCCTCCGAAACGTCGTGATTTATTATTTTAGTTCTATTATTTCTTCTATGATTTTTATTATTTATCTTTCATTATTTATTTATTTACGTGACTTTACCGAAAAAACCTAAGAGTATGAATCCTTGCAGTCACGAAAGTTTCAAATCTAGAATGAAACATCAGCCCCAAACATCTGTCGTGCCTCCTACATCCCCTGCTAATACTACGTGAATGAGACAATACGTACTTATGCAATTGTAGTGACATCGCGGATGTCACTGTGTGGTGCCGGCATGCGATGTACTTACATCGCGGACATCACGTATGTAGCGACATCGTGTATGTCACTGGGTGATGCCGGCTCGAGCGAGGCACGGCGTGCGATGTATTGACATCGTGGACACCCCGTACATGTGGGTGTAGAACCAGCCCTAGAGGGGCTCGGTGAGCGCTGATAGAGAGCGCTGAGTGGCACCATGCTCGGCGCACAGTGCTGTCCCCAATAGGAGGGGGTGTGAGAGTGCCGGCCATGAGTGGTGTTAATGTAGGCCATGGCACTCTGGTTGACCCTAGAAGGTACGTGACGGATAAAGTCTACACAGGGGCCCGAAGTGGGGGCTAGGGGTGGTCACGTGTCGGGGCGAGATCCTGCTAGAGGATTCAAGAAGGTGGTTGTGGCCAAGGGCGGGGCCAGCCACGACCAGTGAGGGACCGGCAGTGGCGGCTCCTGCAAAATCTCTCAGGGGGGGCAAATGTTTGGATGATTGATAAGGATAAGGTCCACCCATGCAATGGATAAATTAACAGCGTAAGCATGTAAAGGCAACTTCACTACTTTAATATTAATGAAAAATAAAGTGACTCTTACAATACATCTCCTTGTTTGTTTCTATACTCACTATTATTACACTGCTTACATCACATTACTCGCTTAATACACTGCTAACTTATACTGAAGTGTTGCTCTTCTCTCCTTCAAAGTAGCAAAGTGATCAATTACTCTCTCATTGAAAGAAGGCATGTTCCTGACGAGTTCCTTCTCCATGGAAAGCATAGCCATTGCATTCAGACGTTCCTGTCCCATTACATTTATCAGGAATGTCTTGATTCTCTTTAAGGTTGAGAAACACCTCTCAGCTTCAGCAGTTGTCATGGGAGTGGTTATGAGGATGTTCAACAGAGCAACAGTCTCTGAAAAAGTATCCTGGAGGTTGTACTTCAGCAAAACCTGGTACAGCGCCAGTGCACCACAGCAGCCCTTGAATTCTGGACTCTCATAAATGAGAGACAGTTCAGTCTTCAGCTTCGCCTTATTTAACATAGGGTATGCCCTGACAGTGATGTTCAGAGCCTCAACAGGGAATGTATGGCTATGCTGTTGAAACATCTTTCCTTGTAGCAGCGTGGCACTTACAAGGTGGTCGGTAAATGAGAACCTTTCTTTAGTGTGGACCAAGATTGTGTCGCAGACCAGACAAAATAAAAATATATATTTTAGTTATAAAATTAATTATTTAATATAATATAAATATGGAGATACAAGGTTTCCATCCCGACAGCAACAATGTATCAGGCAGAATCCATATTTTATATCTCCATATTTTTTCAAAAATTAATGCTATTGGTCACCCTTTACATCTGTCAATGTGTTTTACACATTTTTAACCAATGAAAAGCATTAAAAGAGCTTGGAAATTATTTTGGGGAAAAAACTGGTTTTCTTTCGTTTCCTGAAAAGTAACAGTTTTGGACATACAAGGCTTCCGTCCAACAGCGATGATTTGTGTGTGTGTTATTACGTTAATTAACATTTTACCAAAATTCAAGCTCAAATGGAGTTTGACAAGGGTTTTTAACCAGTAAATGTACAGTATTTTCAATCCACTCAGTTTCTTTTATTAAAGATTCCACTAGGTGGCGACAAATAATATTGTTGACTGAAACGTGCTTACGTTTGATGACGTAAGCACGTTAGTGCGAGCCCTCCCGGAAGCCATAGAGAATGCATTACAGCGCCTGAAGTTTGAAAAAAAACATTTTTGAATGTAAGTCTATGGGAACACTCTGGGCGATTCTCAGCCAGAGTGAAATCGCCCAAAAAGAGGCGGTACTCCACAGAACGTGACATGACGCTGATTGGACTATATCCAGAGGCACGGTGACGGCTAGCGTAACTCTGTGGTTGAATGAGATTGTGAATGTGATTGAAAAAGTCCCTTTCACACTTTGGTGGTGCGTCGCCCAATCGCCCTAATGAAGAAACCGCCCCTGGGACCGGGGTGCATCATTACTGTTGTTATCCTGAAGATCTGCGTTCTACGTTCTACGTCCGAGAAGAGTCACCAACACGTGGACCTGGACCCAAGCAGGGGTCCCGTCCATTGTAGCTACTCCCAATGTAATTAGTGTAGTTAGTCTGGTGGTCTACCACCATAGGTTGTGATCTGGTAAAGGGGCAGTTACCCCTTTGTGTTGGTATCGATAAATGTGTTGCCTCCAATGTCCAATGTGTTGCCTCCAAAGAGAGGAAGTCAATCAAGGCCTCCGATTGGTACAGGGAGGCCTCAAAGACGATTGGTTAGGATAAGAGATTCAAAGGGAACGGAAGAGGGATTCAAAAGTAAAAGGTTCTGATATGCTACACAGGTGAGGTCACACCGGCTCCACTCGGTTCAAGAGAAAGCAACTGAACAGGAGCAACTCACATGAAGGAAGGTTTCCATCACGTCATTGCGACGACTTCGGTCACCAGAGCCGGACCATCAGTCACGTAACCCCAACACTGCCCACGTGGCACGTGGGCAATATCACAGACGTCCACTAAGCCTCTGCACAGGCTATTGCATGGCTTAATAACCTCTATATGCAGTTAACACATAAAATTATGTCAATAATAATTTACATGACAAATTTCATCCAAAGATCCCAATGTTGCAAATTTCACCTTGCCATACAAAAGAATGACAGATTAAAATTGAACCAGGAACATCCCCCCGAATGATACGATACAGATTGGAAGTTCCTTGCAAGGGAGCTGGCATGGAGGTATAATGACTTCGGAGACAAGGACTGTAGAGGGTTTATTTATAATATGATCTCTTCACAGCGTCCACTCGATGACACAGACAACTTGAGGACATAACGACGATTGACTATATAGCGACGACTGACGATGACAACGATGACAGCGTCGAGCCCGATCCCCACGGTAGCCTAGAACCACGCTTCTCACCCCCTTTATCCGCCACCGTGGCCTATGCCTCCGCCCCTGGCCACACCCCTCTTTTAGAACTCTCTCGCAGGTTCCTGAAACTCCCAGATCGTTCCCCTCTTTGTTCCCTGGCCTGGTTATTCCCCCTTGTGGCCGCTAGTCGTATGCACTGTCTCTGTTCAATTTAACACGTAGGCTTTCGCGACCAATAGTATTAATAATATAGGTTTTTGGGTCAGATCGCGTTATTTATAAATGTGTCGTAACTCTCCACCACCCGACACGGCCAAACAGTAAAAAATGTGTCACGTTTTCAAAGGACAAATTAATTTACTTCTTTAGCCCACCGGTGTGCTGAAGAGAGAATCAACAGTATTTGAAAATTTGAGTACGACGTTTCGCTGATAATTACAATCAGCTTCATCAGACAAGAATGGAGAAACTCTCCTGTTGCTTCCGGTCTTAAATAGAGCAGTATCAGGGTGACGTCATCATCCTTTGAAAACGTGACACATTTTTTATTGTTTGGCCGTGTCGGGTGGTGGAGGGTTACAACACATTTATAAATAACGTGATCTGACCCAAAAACCTATATTATGAACTGTCTTTGTTGTTAACACTCGTCTCCTATACTGTCTCCACACCCGTAGTTACCACTCGTGGCCGCTAGTCTACGCACTGTCTCTACAGAGGTATAGGGGGAATGGGAGGTGGGCTATTCAAGCAACTAACCCGGATGTGGCAAGATTAACTGTGATAAGCTGGGAACAATGTGGGATGATGAAAAAATAAGAATACGTGTTACCGTTACTACAAATAAATCAGGTGTTAAGATGTTCAAACACCAACTAAAAACCTTTTTGCAAGGGATTAAGTCTGCATTAACCACACATACTTGTGGTAAAACATGCAAACATGTTCTGATAATGCTTGCATTGGGTTTGAAACTGATTGGCCTACACCGGAGACAGACTTATCTATGGCCTTGTCTCACCAGTGTCAGACCAGAGAATGCCATAAGGCGAATAGACAATGCTTATATTATCAGAGCATGTTTGTTTGCAAGTTTTCCCGCACAAGTATGTGTGGTTAAGGGCTAACGTTCGAGTAACCTTGCTTCATTCTCAATTGTCAAGACAGTCCAACTCAAAACTGGACCAGTGGCAGTCCTACGGGTGGTAGCTCAGTCTTACATTCCCTTACCACTTCACGATTAGTTTGTCCTTTCCCCCCACCACCTTTGATTAGCACGGGTTGGCTATGAGTGGTGTGAAAGAAGTTGAACATACATGATGTAAATTCTTACTTTGGCACTAAGTGGGGAGAAGTTGCCAACAGTTTGAATTATGGCTTACTCACATTCTGGTGTGGTGTTCAGTCAAGAGCTCTTCAAATTTCACGAGCTTAGTTTAAGACTGGAAAAGGCATTGGTAGCATTGCTCTTGGATCTCACGATGATGACACGGAAAAATGTCGCGTATTTCACGGATTGTGAAATAAATTAGCAAAAAATATGCAGAGGGACATTGTGATTTATTGCATTCCCAGTTTAATATTCCTAGATTCCACCCGCCCACCCCTTCCCCAGACCATTACCACCCTGCTAATCGACGGTGGCGAGATGTTAACTAACTCGACAGGCATACAGGAGGTCGTGGGTTCGATCCTGGCCCTGATGCCTGCTGTATATTTGGAGTTTGCGTCTTTCTCTCCCCGTGGTTGTGGATTTTTCGTCGGGTCCTCCGGTTTTTCTCCTCCACATTTAGAATTAACATCACACGTGTAGAGTAGTTTGGCTGCTATAAATTTCCACGCGATGATAAGCCACTTCGTTGAGCTATAATTTGTGATAGGTCGCATCTGAAAAAGAGCAACACAACTCAGTGTGGGCCTTACCTGGTAAAAAAAAAATTGTCGGAACTAATAATTGTAATCCTCTCTTTAAACGACTCTCACTGACGAGATGCAGACATACTTCTGATGATGGCACATGCGTGCGTACTCCGGAAACTACTTTTCACACTTTTTCGGCATGAGGCTCGAATTGAGAGGGTCTTCCGGTTGCGAGGTCCTCACGGCGAGTCGTGTGAACACCTTCCACAGTCGAACACCTTCCAGCCGCTCGTCGAATTCGAAAACATAAAAAAATTGTCTCTTCTTGTTTTGGTTGCCGACCCCCTGGCTTAGCGTTGCGCTGTCACCAATTTCGTGCCAAGGTGCATTTGTCAAACTGCATGACGCCCTCAAACCTGCCTTTCACTTTGAGTGTGTCCTGATGTTCCCCTAATCCTTCATCTGAGCTATATAGCTCTTTTTCAGAAGCGACCTAGCCACATATGATCACGTGGAAAATAATAGCCAAATACTCTACACGCGTTTCGTTGATCTAAATGTGGAGGGGAAAACCAGAGGAGAATGGAGAAAAATGCATGTGGCCACGGAGTAACAGAGACGTGCAAACTCCAAATATACAGCAGGCGTCAGGGGTCAGGATCGAACCCACGACCTCCAGTATACCAGGAGAGGTTGTGATGTCTCACGGAAGCCAAGTAAGTACGTACTATCAAGCGCCGAGCAGGAACACAGTGTTGCTTTGCCGTGAACCGCTCATGGTAGTGGACGTTGTGCGATGAATTTTGGCCATATCTGTGCGCGCTGACCATGTTGCATATTGGATCAGCCGGCCGGCCAACCAGCTGGGCACGGTGGTCGCAAAGGCTGCAGCGGTTGTCATTTTCGACACCACATGCATGGTAAGGGCTCGGGTCTTTCCAATGAAGATGCGCTGTCACGAATTCCGACAGGCTTGCACTGTGCCCCTGTCGATGTTGTGAGGTTGGTCCTAACTGGCGACGTAATATATTCTCACTCGCCGGTTACTCTTGGAAACCAACATTGTTTATGATCAATAAGTTTGTAAAAGTATTTTATATTGTTTTAGGTTATCATATGGATTCAAATATTATTGTAGTTATTTTATTATTGGCAGATTCATGCGTGATTATTTATCAATGACTTTCACGCCTAATATAAATTGCCACATTTGTAGTGCTAAAACTTACGCGATCCGGGGGTATAAATACCCACGGGATCCCAGGTTATTGTTAAGATGACGTCATGAAAGAAAGGAAAGAGAAGACGGAGCATGAGAGAGAGGGAACGCCCAGGGAGAGAGTGGTCACATCACTGGATGAGGCGGGATGTTCGGGACGCTTCCTCGTGGGATTCAGAGTGGAGTGGTTGCATGCGGTGTGAGCTCGTGCAGAAAATAAAGAAGAGTGTGTTTCAATCTTCGTCTGGTGGACTTATTACAACTGGTGGTAGTGGTGGGATCGCGAAGATGCCTCGACGCGGTCACCGAAAGGACCCTGACCGAGACCCCAGCGAAGAAAGAGAAGAATGTGCCTCCATTCCAGCGCCCCGGATAGCCGTGATCCAGAGACAGCACGGTCTACTGATGGGGTTGGGATGGCTCCCTGACTCATCTGAGAGCCCTCCACCCCGTGAGAGAAGGAGGCCCTGGGCGGACTGAGCCGATCAACTCACGGAGGCGGTAACGCTACTCCTGCAACAGTTGCAGGAACACAAGATGGCTGCTAGCCCGGCGATGGCACCCTTGGCGCCCACGGCAGCTCCTTCTTCTTCTTCTCCCTCGGTTCAAATGGGAAACTCCGAAGCGGGGACGCCACAAACAACAGCAACGGCCGAGATGGTTGCCACCCACGATGGAGCTCGGGAGACACAACAAGAAACTGGCGACAAGGTTTGACGGACTTGTGCGGCATTATAAACGAACAAGCTGAAAACTTGGCAAAAATAATGTACTTGTAACCAGTGGCGGCTCCTGCAAAATCTCTCAGGGGGGGGCAAATGTTTGGATGATTGATAAGGTCCCCCCATGCAATGGATAAATTAACAGCTTAAGCATGTAAAGGCAACTTCACTACTTTAATATTAATGAAAAATAAAGTGACTCTTACAATACATCTCCTTGTTTGTTTCTATACTCACTATTATTACACTGCTTACATCACATTACTCGCTTAATGCACTGCTTACCTTTGTAGATACTTGTTTTATTTTTAAATTTGGTCTTGGTGGCCCTAACTCTTTAATTGACAATTTACCCTGATTACTACGACGGCTGAATGGTATTTCTTTTAATAACACGATAGAATTAACTGCGTTCGCCATGACGTTGTTCAAGTTCAACTGGCCTCAACTCGCGAGATGTCCCAACAGTCTCTCTTGCTCTCGTTCTCTTTTTTTTAATCACATTTGATAAAGATATTAAAGTAGTCTTCTTGGTTTTTTCGGTAAAGTCACGTAGAAGGGAAGTAATAAAATAATAAAACATAATAAAATAATTCTCACGACGTTTCGGCCACAACGCAAGCAGCCGTCTTCAGGTGAAACCAGGTCTGTCGAGGCGACAGCGTCTG
>JAAXLI020001209.1:21536-31805 GCA_014621495.2 Entosphenus tridentatus | reverse complement strand
CAGACGCTGTCGCCTCGACAGACCTGGTTTCACCTGAAGACGGCTGCATGCGTTGTGGCTGAAACGTCGTGAGAATTATTTTATTATGTTTTATTATTTTTATTATTTTATTACTTCCCTTCTACGTGACTTTACCGAAAAAACCAAGAAGATGAATTCCTGCAGTCACGAAAGCTTTAAATCGAAATATTAAAGTAGTGTTTCATTTTTTCTTGTTCAAATTCCAAATTGTTTTCAAATATTATTTGTCACTTAATTTTAAAGTTTTTTAATAGTGTATGTTTGTTCCCACCAATCGCTGCACAAGGATACGTCATACATATGATGACGTAAGCACGTTAGTGCGAGCCCTCCCGGAACCCATAGAGAATGCATTGCAGTGCCTGCAGTTCGAAAAAAAACATCTTTGAATGTAAGTCTATGGGAACAGTCTGGGCGATTCTCAGCCAGAGTGAAATCGCCCAAAAAGAGGCGGTACTCCACAGAACGTGACATGACACTGATTGGACTATATCCAGAGGCTGCTCAGTGACGGCTAGCGTAACTCTGTGGTTGAATGAGATTGTGAATGTGATTGAAAAAGTCCCTTTCACATTTTGGTGGTGCGTCACCCAATCGCCCTAATGAAGAAACCGCCCCTGCTTGTAACGTGAAAATCAAGAGGGAAGTGTGAAAATGCCTCTTCTTACTGGAGCATTCGGCCATTTTGATGAAACAGGGGAGCAATGGAGTGCTTATACAGAACGGTTTGATTTTTTTGTGATAGCCAATGACATTAAGGATGAAGTTAAAGTGGCAACTTTCCTTAGTGTGATGGGAGCTAAAACATTTAGCTTGCTAAGGAGTGTGGTGCAGCCAGATATACCAGGTGACCAGTCATATGAGGGCATTGTGAAAACCTTGCAAGCACATTTTTGCCCCAAGCCACTGATTATTGCCGAGCGATTCAGGTTTCATAAACGTAACCAAGAGGAATGTGAATCTATTACCCAATATGTGATGGTGCTAAAGAGACTGACTGAACATTGTGAGTTTAATGCAACATTGAATGACACTATCCGCGATCGACTAGTGTGTGGCCTAAGGAGTGAGTCAATACAGAAGTGCCTACTCACTGCAGATAAACTCACCCTACATACAGCAGTTGAGGTGGCTGTATCCATGGAGCTAGCTGAAAAAGAAGCACAGGAGCTGGGGGCTGCATCAAGAGTGTACATGGTAGCAGCAGTAACACAGGATAAACCAAAGAGGAGCACCGAGGAGTGTTACCGATGTGGAAACCAAGATTATTACCCATCTGAATGTTGGGCAAAGGAGCTGAAATGTCGCTATTGTAAATAAAGAGGACACATTGAGCAAGCTTGTAAAACCAAGCGAGAGAGACGAGTGAAGGACACCTATAAGGAAAGGTCAGAAAAAGGGTAAACATCCAGCTGGCATCCTAAGAAGAAATACCTGCATGCTGTACAGCAGGAACAGTCAAGTGATAGTGCCAGAGACTCAGAAGATGAGTCACTAATCAAGGTATTAACAGTAAAAGGAGGCACTGCAGCCTATGGGGTAACACCATTGTTGGAAGGACAGCCAATTGAGATGGAAATTGACACAGGAGCTGCGGTCTCACTGATATAAGAAAAATATTTAAGAAAAGACTAAACCATCTTTCACTGACACATGCAAATCTCACGATGAAGACGTATACAGGAGAGACCGTTTCCATCGCTGGAAAGGCAAAGGTCCTAGTGGAATTAAATGGACAAAAAGCTAGACTTCCCATCTACGTGGTCAAAGGAGACTATCCAGCGCTGATTGGCCGGCCTTGGTTGGAAAAGATTCGTTTGGACTGGATGAAGGTGAACATATTGGCACAAGAAGGAACAGGGCTGCCAGCTTTGTTGCATAGACATGCAGCTATCTTCAAAGATGAACTGGGAAGTATGAAGGGGATTACGGTGAAACTACAGCTCAAGCCAGACTCTAACCCTAAGCACATGAGGGCTAGAACATTCCCTATGCCCTCAAACCAAAGGTGGATGCCGACTTACAACGGCTGGTCCAGATAGGAGTCTTGGATCCGGTTCCACATAGTGAGTGGGCAACCCCTGTAGTTCCGGTGATAAAGCGTGTTGGCTCTGTTCGCCTGTGTTGAGATTTCAAGATGACCGTTAATCCGGTACTAAAGATCGAACAATACCCACTTCCCATCATCGACTAACTGTTTTCTGGGTTGGATGCATGTAGATGAGGAGTCACAGAAGTACTTCATGATTACTACCCACAGAGGACTCTTCAGATATCGCCGCTTGCCATTTGGTATTTCGGTACCCGCATTGTTCCAGAGGGCCATGGATCAGGTTTTGAGTGGTCTTTCTGGGGTACAGTGTTACTTTGTTGACATCCTTGTCACAGAAAAAGATGATGAGGAACATCTGCGGAACTTGGAAAATACTCTAGAAAGACTGGAAGGGTACGGTCTGCGTGTTCGCAAAGAGAACAATTTGACTTTTTCAAGCCTGCTGTGGAGTACTTAGGCCATGTGATGGATGCGGAAGGTATCCACACAGCTCCATCGAAGGTAACAGCCATTGCAGAGGCTCCTGTTCCACTGGATGTCAGCCAGCTGCGGTCTTTCCTGGGTCTCCTGAACTACTATGGCAAATTTATTTCACAACTGGCGACACAGCTGAAGCCTTTGCATAGGCTACTTAAAGAGGGCAGACCATGGTCATGGACCAAGGAGTGTGACATTGCTTTCAAGAAAGTGTAGCGCTGTAAATGGGCTGTGTACACTTACCTGCAGGGGCAGACAGGGTCCAGCGGGGGCAGTCGCTATATTCCCAGCCCCAAAGTAGGAGGGGGCTGCGGGGTGTTCTAGGATCCTCCGGGACCCCTCCCAATAGGAGGGGGTGGCGGGGTGTCCTGGGATCCCCCAAACCCCCCCCCCCCCGGAACTCTCTGGAAAGGCAGGCGGGGCTAGGGGCTGACACACCGGACCGGTGTATAAAAGCCGGACCTCTGGAAGGGTCCGGGGGCCAGTCAGACAGAAGCTAGAAGACCAGCTAGCTAGTACCCTGGGACCCCTAGCCCCGCTGCCCTTGTAAGGGCCTGGACTCTGTGGGCCAGTGGTGAGACCCTGGGAATCCCCGGCCCGACGTCCTTGTACGGGCCGGGTCCGAGTGAGCCAGTGGTCGGGACCCGCACTTTGGCTGGGTCGGGTCAATTATCTTCGGAATCAAAAAGTTGTATTCCTATTTGTTCAGACGGAGATTCACCTTGCTGACAGACAATCGTCCTCTGACTTCCATCTTTGGTCCATACTCGGGAATACCAACTCTAGCAGCGAGCAGACTGCAGCATTGGGCACTCCTCCTGAGTGCCCACAACTCTGACATCAAGTTTCGAAGGTCGGAAGAACACACCAACGCTGACGGCTTGTCACGCCTTCCTCTGCCAGACTGCCCTAAAAGTAGCGAATGTAAGGTTTTCTACTTCGATATGGTAGAGAACACACCTGTGACTGCTCAACAAATTAAAAAGGAAACAAAAGGAGATCCAACACTGTCCAGAGTGTTCGACCGAGTGATGAGAAGTGACTTGCCACGTGTCTCTGATGCGCCGCCTGATCTACGGCCTTATTTTTCTTGGGGAAAAGAGTTGACGGTAACGACGGGATGCCTACTGTGGGGAATGTGTGTCATACCACCAAAACTGAGGAAACCTGTCCTGGATGAGCTGCATTCTGGACATTGTGGCATCGTCCGGATGAAAGAGTAATCGCGTAGTTATTTCTGGTGGCCGGGGCTAGACCAGGATATTGAAGCTACAGCCAGATCCTGCATTTCATGTCAAGTCAAACGAAACACGCCAAGCTTGGCACCATTGCATCCCTGGGATGGGCCAGCGAGCCCGTGGCAGTGTGTTCACCTAGATTTTGCAGGACCAGTGGAAGGAACGATGTTGCTTGCTGCTGTTGATGCTTGGACGTCTAGGACTGCCTGAGCAGATAGTCATGGACAATGGACAATCTTTTGCATATAAAGAAATGCATAAATTCCAACAGAACAATGGAATAAAGCACATCCATCTACTAATGGACTGGCAGAGAGAATGGTTCAGACAATCAATCATGCTTTAAAATAATCCAAAAGGGAGGCACCACTGAAGCAGCGACTCGACACTTTCCTGCTCAAGTATCGCACTATGCCGCATGCAATAACTGGAATGTCCCCTGCTTATCTACTCATGAAAAGACAGCTCCGGACTCACCTTGATCTATTGAGACCAACACCCACCAAAAAGTTGGTCCAAGACAAGCAGCAAGATCAAGTCAATGTACGAGCAAGGCAGTCTAAGGAGAGACAGTTCTCTGTCGGAGATCCTGTCTATGCCCGGAACTACACCACTAAGAAAAAGTGGGTTCCTGCAACGGTTCTTCAAAAGACTGGACCTGTCTCATATAGAGCCAGCACCCAAGACAACCAGACCTGAAGGAGACATGTCGACCAGTTATTTCCTCGTGAACCTGCGGCTACAACATCTTAAGTAAATACTCCAGCGTTTACCTTCACAAGTGAGCTGACACCCTATGGGAACGTCTCAGCACCTACGCCAGCCCCATCTACACCACTGCCAACGGAGACCACTCCTCCGAGTACACCCGAGGCTCAACCGCCGCCTACATCTACACCTGAGCCTGTTCCGATGTTGCGGCGCAACCCACCGAGAGAAAGAAAGCTTCCCGTACGTTATAGTTAGTGCTAACTCTGGAAGCGAGGGACAGAATAATCCCCTTTGGGTTTAGCGGAATGTTGAGGCAGTCTACCCTCTCTTCCAAGTTATAGAATGTTATTGTTTGGGTTAATGTGGAAATTACCATTTAATGTTGGGTGTAATTGTCTGCGGTCCCTAAAATTACGTGAAGTATGGCGTGGAACTATAAAGGACCGTGGCCCCTTGGGTCTGGGGAGCACCTCCTGGGTCGTGGAATAAAGGATTGGTCGATGCTGAAGCTTCTCTGCCTCTGATCTTCATAACAAGTGTGTCCGGGGTCTGCTCTGGCGGGTCATGACACCTACACCTTCACCCCTTCACTCATCTTCATCATCACTGCCGAGGACGGGGAAGCCACTTGCTGCGACGAACCAACCTTAACAAGGTTGCCCGTGACCAAGGAGGTGCGGCAGCATCCGACCGAGCCACGGCTATACGGCCCAGTTACCCGGCCACGCACCCAGGCGATGTTCCCATGGTGATGAACAACCACCATATGCAAAACCACAGAACCGCAGAGCCAAATTACATTGTCGTTTCTTCACGCCGGAGGTTGTCGTCGGTTGTTTGCTTGTTACAGTTGGAAGGTCCGGTTGAACCTTGTGTGTCCCATATCATCTTACGGTTACCCGTTTATTACTGTCTTAAAATCTGTTCTGTACACATGCACTCCACACCTTTACACACAAATGGACAGGACTTGTGTTGAGTTCAAAATTGCTTATTAATTGACCAACAAGTTAATATTTTCTCCCTTCCTCCCTACATACTCCCCTGCCGTCAGAATGACCCTGAATCCCTTGGATTCTCACGGGTTGTGTTGAGTCGAGGACGACTTTTTCTTCAGAGGGGGGGTGATGTTGTGCTAATACTAACGCGATTCGGGATCCCAGGTCATTGTTAAAACGACGCCACAAAGGAAAGGAAAGAGAAGGCGGGGCGAGAGAGAGAGGAAACGCCCAGGGAGAGAGGGGGGACATCACCAGATTGTTGCAATGCAACACAGAGAGTCGGTTAACACACAGTTAACGCATAGCCTGGTTGATTATGTTCTTCCAAAGATTACTAAATAAGAAGTTAAGTGTGAAATATGACAAACAGAGACAGAGCGAGAAAACAAACTTAAATCCTCTCTATTTAAGGCCTCGATACAGAGGCGCTGTGTCTCTATGCATCTATTTGCGTGTCTCTGTATGTCTCTATGTTGTCTCTCTCTGCTTATGTGTCTGTTTGTGTGTCTCCGTGTCTGTGTTTTGTCTCTCTCTCAAATTTAACAATCTTTGGAAGAACGTAATCAACCAGGTAGGGTGTTGACTTGTGTTAGCAGACTTTGCATTGTCTTTCTAAGTTTTCTAGGTTTGTTTTCTACCTGATGACGATTGCTCGTGTTGCAATTGAAACTTCGTATTCTATTTCTTTATTTAATTTATTTCTCCGTGACTTTACCGAAAGAACCAGAGTACTCACAATTAAGTTATTGTGCCGTCTGGCTTTCATGCGCGTGTCACTTGCCAAAACATCCTTGTGGTGTTCAGAAACAAACACCAGCAGTAGCGGCTACTAGATTTCACGCTGTGGGTATTTTTCGGAAATATATTTTTCATTTGTTAATGGGTTTTTTTCATTCATGGGTAATTGTTGGAGTTAAAATGTAACGTGTTTGTACTTGTTTTTATCTTGTTGATTCAGGGCCCCCCTTGTGGCCAACTGGGCCTCCTATGTGTCGCATAACGCTGCACATCACCCCCCTCCCCTCCCTATAGTTGCGTACCCTCGGTTGAGAACCACACTGAAACTGTTTTGGGGAACTTTGCTCGGCCTCCATCAATCATTAGCCCTGGGTAGGGTAGGTGGGGGGAGAAGTTAGTGGGGCTGGCTTCAGCCATTGGAGAAAGCTTCCTGGCAGAGCAACCCCACTACCGCTGCAGCCCGAGGACATTCCTGCGCTGGTTTGGGTTTTTTTTTGCTCTCAGATAAACTTTTGGGGAGGCAAGAGACGGCAGCTTCCTCCTCGTTCCTGTCCCAGCAGCAGCAGCAACAGCAATAACTTCAACAACATCATCATCGCTATCATCAACCAGAAAAGGTTTGCATTTAGCAGTTAATGTGTGTGTAATCAAGTGGTCTGGTGGTCTTGGGTTTCATGACGTGATTGATTAGCCAGGAAGATCTCAAGACTATTTAATCTAACCTATTTACTGAACTATTTTTATTTTACGAGGTAAGACCCACTGAAGTGTTGTAGCTCTTTTTCACAAGCGACCTGGCTATCACAAATGATACATATTTGCTCGTCTTAAGCACGTGACTTGTGTGGTACTCTGCAAGCGCCGAAACCTCCCCCCCCCGGCCCACACACCGAGTACAGTACATCTACGCAGTGCACTGGCGTGGGATTGCTTGGCACAAAGGGTTTTAATCTGAAGGGTCCCTAAGAGGAAAGTCCCACAGTTTCCCGGTGCCAGGGGATTTGACGACCCTCGCAAGACAATTTACATCATGGTGCCCCTGAGTTGGCTTAATATTGTTTGGGCGCTAAAAGGTTACCGGGCCAGCCGCAATGAGTCATTCACGACAATCGGGAGAGGCTTGGGTGGAAAAAGTGAGAAAGGCAGACGATGAGGTCAAGGGAGCGCAGCGCCACGACCCCCCCCTCCCGACCCCCATACCGAATACACACCCGGATGCGATATATTGTTAATCCAGATTAACAATAGATCGCAGAAGCACCGGCTACCGCGATCCATGTAAGGGCAAAAAAGCCGAGCTGTAACCACAGGTAGGCGCACGATTGGCCGCGCGGTACAACGCGACTCCGGGCTTTTGAAGTCTGGGGGATAAAAAGGGGAGCCCGAGGGCCACACGAGAAGTTCAACATCTTGGCCGTCAAGACCCCCCAGCCCTTCCTGCCTTCTCCAGCCGCTCACAGCGTCCGTGTGACGCCAGTGAGGGCCGTTACGAGGCAGTGTGAGGCAAGACTTTATCGTCCTCTTCCCTCCGTCTCTCACAGCATCTGTGTGACACCGTGAGTACAGCTACTAGGTACGTGATAGGCCACTTGAGTGAGCAGGAGCATAGATGGTAGGAGGTTAGACTTTTCCCTCGAGATATTCCTCCCGGATAGTGCCGACTGGGCAGCATAATTTAAGGGATTGTGGTTTGCGCCCAGAATAAAAGTTAGCACAGAGCATAGGTGGGGTGGTGTCTGCGATTTCTGTGTGCAGCGACTGCGTGTGCAAGCCGAGTCCTGGGTAGCGGTGTGGGAACATGTGGCGAGAGTGAACGCGCGGTGGTTATCGCGGGATAGCTACCATATTTGCGCAAGTGGGGTAATCGTGTCAATGAATTGGGCACTGACCTGGATCATTCCAGGGTAATTTTTTTTGGAGATGACACGATACTGAATACTGCTGGCCGCTCTCCGGATGACGTGATTGCTAAGCTCCAGGGTGATTTCAACAAACTACAACATCAGCTAGTTGCTCTTAAACTAGTCCTGAATACCTACAAAACCAAGGTGCTATGCTTCTCACCAGGACTAAAGCAGGAAGTATTTTTTTCCCAATTACATTCCTTAAATAATTATCAAATTGAGCAAGTCAAGATCTATAAGTATCTTGGGGTCATTCTTGATTCAAAACTGAAATTTGAAGATCACATTGGTAAAATGACAAAAAAAATAGATTTTCTGTATCGACACAAGCACTGCTTCCCCCCTATGTTCCGTTTGGAATTGATAAAAGCTACCATACTGCCTCTACTTGATTACTGTGACATCGTGTATAAATCAGCCCCAAGTACTGTACTGAAGAAGCTTGACTCAATGTATCGGCCTTAAGATTTGCATTGAACTGCCCATATAGGACTCATCACTGTGATCTCTACATTGGGTCAAACTTAACATCTCTCAATGTTCGACGGCTTGTGCATCAGCTCTTATTTATTCATGGTGTACTTACAAAAAAATCCGCAGATTACCTGCTGGATCTCCTCTCTGTTTCAAAGAACAAATTTGACCTAAGGTCCTCGCTCATTTACCAGCTTCACATTCCCTACTGCCGTACAAATACTGGAGGAAGGGCCTTTGCTATTGATGCCCCCAGGGTCTGGAATGCTATTGCCAATAAACTGCAACTTGAATCACTACCTATGAGATCTTCACTCAAAACTGCTCTAGAGGAGTTGTACACCCCTAGCTGCCACTGCAATTTAGTGGCCTAAACTACAATGTTTCGCTCCGGAAGATCGCTGCAAAGTATGCAAAGTATGATTTGTGTTTTGATTTAGTGTGCTGATCTTAAAGGTGCATTGAAAAATGTTGATACTCCGACTGATGCTCCTACTGTTGTGGAGTGACTCATGCAGCCATCTATGGCTGCAGAGTTTGGTAGTACATATTGTTTACGTAGTTTATTGTGAAAATTCGGTCACAGTTCCTATGACCACTGTTTCATTGCTTTTATGGCTTTTTTTTGGTGATTTTCGAAAAGTTTTTTGGTTTGGCCATGTTTGTTGTAGTACAGAGTTAGACTGATGGCCTTAATCTAAGTTGTCTTGTGGTTGTTGTTGTTTGACTTGCATCCCACTGGGATATTTGCACAGGGTTGGTGTACGGTAATTTTTCTGCAATATTTTGCTGTCTTTTCTTGGATTTTCTGTTTGCACATAGTCACTTTAAGATGTTTTCTTGTTCATGTTTTTTTGTTTGTTGCGGTTGCACCCGATTCAAGAGCCGAATGGCTCACAGGGCTATACCTAATAAATTAACTTTGAATTTTGAACTTTGTGTGAGCGCGCTCGCAGCCCTTTTTGTTAGCCGGGCCGCGGCGTGCGCGTTAAGAATTAACCGCGTGCAGGTGGAAGTGTGCGGTCCGCACCACATATTGTTAATCGGTCGCCGGTGATGGCGGGGTTCGCGGCCCCGCTGTTAGCGACAGCTGCGGTATGCACCCGTGTGTGTTTTAACCCCGTGCGGCTTTGAGGCCAGCAGCACGAGCATGTCCCTCGGAGAGGGTGCTAGCATGGGGGGCCCCGTCTCTCGGTCGGTGGGGGCCGGGCGCGAACCTACAGACATGGCAGAGGGAGCGGAACGGGCGGACGTCGCGCCTCACCTGCCCAGCGAGGCACACTTGTTATAAACATTTCCAATAATAACACTACATGTGTAGAGGAGTAGAAGAGGGTAGTGGCGTCATGTGCATTGTCCGGTGCGATGGCGTCACGGGACGTGGGGTCATGTGCTCTGGACGGCGCACATGACGACACAGCTCCTCGAGTATAAAGGGGGGACCCCGTGATGTAAGCGGGGTCGTAGCTGGAGAGTAGGGTCGAAGTAGGGTGGAACGGGGGGAGCCAGTAGCAAGAGGGTAGGAATAGGGGATAGCACAGCATCAGGGCTGGACGTGGCTGTGCTCCTCGGGCGGCCGTGTTGGCTGATCCCACGGCCGGCGCAGAGGAGACGGCACAGGGCAGCCGGCTGTGTCGGGACCGAGTGGGACC
>JAAXLI020001209.1:0-21136 GCA_014621495.2 Entosphenus tridentatus | reverse complement strand
TTATTTTATTACTTCCCTTCTACGTGACTTTACCGAAAAAACCAAGAAGATGTATGGTAGCAATAGAGAAGTGTACGGTAGCAGTGGAGAAGCAGACGGTAGAAGTGGAGAAGCAGACGGTAGAAATGGATAAGCTAGCAGAAGCGGCTGTAGTGTGACGGCGAAGCCAGCAGAGAGCGGCTGGAGAGTAGCGGAGAAGCGGATAAAGATACGGCTGAGTGTGACGGGAGAGCCGATAAGGAACGGCTGAGTGTGACAGAGAGAGTGGAGAGGAGAGTCGACGGAGGAGTGATGCGGAGCGAGCGAGGCCGGCGGAACGTGGCGAGCGAGCGGAGAACGTGCGGTAGAAACGTTGATTGGTGTTAGCTGGAGGAATGTTGATCGGTATTGGTGAAATAAAGAAAGAGGAAAAGCAAGAAGCTGTCGTGTCAAGTCGAGCACTACACATGTATAACTATTTTTAGATTATAAATTTTGGGCTTAAGGGAAAATTTATGAGTATTAATTTACGTCAAAATCTCGGGTGCACGGTTTATCCGCAAATTGGATATACCGCACGCGGATAATCGGGAGTCCGCCATATATACACACTCATTGCTTGTTGTTAAGAGCTGCAAAAGTACCGACAACACTTGAAATTGGTTACGAGTGTGGTACACTGAGGTCATGAGGGTATCTAGGAAACCAGAGGGGGGGGGTGGTCAGTGAAGCCCTGGTTCACCAGTATTGAACTTAAACTTCTTACACACCGTGTGTAGCTAACAGGTATCTAATCAGAGATGAAATTGAACCGAGCCGACTTGTGACACCACACCTGAACGAGTCTCTCACGAGGAGTGTGAAGCCCCATACGTTAAGTTTTGGTGGGTTATTTGCCCTTTTTTCCACGGGGATCATGCCTCCCAAAGCCACACTGAAACTGTTTTCCCCGTTTCCCATTACGATCGTCGTCCTCGTCGCTCAACCCCTGTGATTCGGGTCGCGACACATCTCCCCGTGCTTCTTTGCACGCCCTTTTAGCAATCTTTTCTGTCTTTCTTTTCTCCACGATTGCCGTGACGATGTTTCTGAAGCAGAATGGCGGCTCGGGAGGTGACCAGGCGGCAGGGAAAGGACTACGCCACCCACTTCAGCCCGCGCGAGTACATGCGCGCGTACTTCAGTACAGCCCAGGGTGACGTGGGGGAGGGCGAGCTCCTGCCCCAGCTCCTCCAGTTCCTGCACTCGGCCTTCGCCACAGGTTCTCCGAGTCACAAGAATGACGGTCACAACAGCAACGATGACAACAACAAAACAACATCCGCCATTCGCTGTTAAAATGGCGGTCATGTCACCACAGTGCTTGTGCCAGCCTAGGTGTGCTTTTGAGGATTATCGCGTGAAGCGCGGAAGGCTCGCTGCTGGCAGGAGGTTACGGTACAGTCCCAGGTGGTCTGGGTTGACTGAGTCGACTGGCGGACGCACCACCTGTGCTCTCCACCGTGCCAACTCGCTGCGTGTTAGCCGTCCGGCGCACTCCGCTCATTGTTGGGGAACCGCTGTGGCGAGGCGTTAAATTCCTCGCGTAGTATGCAGGAGAGGTTGTGGGCTCCATCCTGTTGCCTGTTGTATATTTGGAGTTTGCGTGGATTTTTCCCTCCTCAATTAGAATCAATGTGCGTTTAGAGTATTTGACTGCAGAAATTACCAAGTGATAATAAGCCACTTTGTTGAGCTATCATTTGTGGCCAGGTCGCGTCTGAAAAAGAGCTACACAGCTCAGTGGGCCTTTACCTGGTGAAATAAAACAGATTTGTAGTTTAGTTTCACGTGAAATTGTCAGGTGGAGTGAGGCGTCTTGTGTCATATAGTTTTTAGACACGAGAGGATACACGTGATGCAATAGCGACCCAGGGATCGGACTATAAGCCACACGTACAATTTAGGCCACGTCCAGAAAGCAGTTTTGGAAAAATACATGTTCACGGGGCCCAAGGTAGGTGCTGAACAGCTGAATATGGAGGGGGCTGAGCGGTATGTTGGCTACGTATGGTGCGAAAGAAGTTAAACATACATACACTACACTATACGCTACTATACACACTGCACTATACACTACACTATACACTACATTTCCATACACTACACCACTATACTAAATTGATAACTAATTTCTTTTGAACTGCATTTTGTGTTTAGTTTGTTGTCCTTCCCCCGCACCTCCAATTAGCACAGTTAACTACGTATGGTGCAAAATAAGTTAATCGTACATACACGTACAAACACTCCATGCTTCACTTTGAACGCTTCTTTTATTCTCCTCTCACCGCTTCCAGGCGAGGTGTCAGGCCAGCGCCTCCTGGACGTCGGTTCGGGTCCTACCATCTACCAGGTGCTGAGCGCCTGCGAGAGCTTCCCCGAGATCTACCTCTCCGAGTACGCGCAGAACAACCGGGAAGAGCTCCAAGGCTGGCTCAACCGCTCCCCCGATGCCTTCGACTGGTCGAGCGTCGTCCAGTTTGTGTGCTGCCTCGAGGGAAGGAGGCAAGTGCCTCTCTCTCGCGTTCACGTTGTAGAACCCCCAGAGTACGGTCGGCCGAGTAGAGCCGTGAGACTCTAGGATGGTGAAGCGGCCGAAAGACGGGGGGCTGCCATGGTGGCTAAGAGGTGTTACCGTGCCTCACCCGGTATACAGAATGTCATGGATTCGATTCCGACCCTGATGCCTGCTGTATATTTGGAGTTTACGTCTCTTTCTCTCTCCATGGCTGCGTGGAATTTTCTCCGGTGTCTTCGGTTTTTCCCTCCGACTTTAGAAACAATGTGCGTTCAGAGTATTTGGCTGCTATACATTTTCACTTGATAAGCCACTTCGTTGAGCCATCATTTGTGGCCAGGCCACTTCTTAACAAAAAGTAACATAGCTCAGGTGTGCTTCTGCAGCCGTATGGAATGCTCTTCCAATATTAGGAAGACATTGGAGCTGTGCATTCTAAATGTAGATTGGAAACGCATTTCTTTCTAACTGCTTTTTGCTTTTTGTGTCTAGTTTGTTTTCCTTCCTGCGCACCGCCGATCAGCACGTTTGGCTACGTACAGTGCAAAAGAAGTTCAACATACATACAAACCTGGTAAATAAAATGTAATAGTTTAGTTTTTAGTTTAGTTGTTGGGACACTGTCGTCGGGGGTAGAGAGAAGGCAGGCTGGCCCTGCATCGGGCTCTTGTTTGTGTGCGTAACACCGTGGCGTGTGTGCGTGTGTGCATATGTGAGTAGCGGATGTGAGGAGGAGAAGACGGAGCGTCTACGCAGGGCGGTTCAGGCCGTGCTGCCCTGCGACGTCAACCAGGATGACCTGTTACTCGGGTGAGGCCCCTTCTTGACTAAGCTGAGCTATTATCTACTTTTTTGTTACTTTACCAGGTAAGGCCCACATTGAGCTGCGTAGCTCTTTTTCAGAAGCGACCTGGCCACAAATGATAGCTCACTGAAGTGGCTTATCAGATGCAAATGTATGGCAGCCAAATACTCTAAACACGTGATGTTGATTCTAAATGTTTAGGGAAGAACCGGAGGACCCGGAGAAATATCCATGCGATCATAGGGAGAGAGATGGAGAGACACGCAAATTCAAAATATACAGCAGGTGTCAGGATTGGGATTGAACCCACGACCTCCGTTATCCCAGGTGAGGTAGTTACCATCTCCTGGCCACCATGGCGAGAGATGTTAACAGAATCAGAGGTGGCGGAAAGGGGGCGCAACAATGGTAACACTCGTACCTACCAGCAAGAAGAGCCAAGTCCAATATTAATTGCTCACAGCTCTTAGAAAAGTCTTTATTCCCCGTTGGTCTGGAGAAAGCGAAAAACTCTTCCGGAAATTTTATTCCGATCAGAAGCAGGAAACTGCAAAAGTCTTCCTCGAGTCACTGGACTTGGCATGAAGACAAAGGTGGTGTGAAACGGTGGAGGCGCTTAACTTTACAAAATCGAGCCATAAAGCCTGGAGCCTCTGAAGGATGCTGAGAGCAGCAGCCCACGCCAAAATACAAACCTCTACAAGTCAGTCCTGACAACATTGCCGGACAGATAATCGGCATCTCACGAGCACCTATCAATAAAAAAACACAAGACGGCAAGTTTAGAAAGAACTCTACCATACTCTTGACTGCTGCCAAACAAACCTCCGCTTTCTCCGGTCCTTTCTCAATGGAGGAAGTAGATGTTGATATTGCCCAGATGAAGACCGGTAAAGCATCAGGCCTCGATGGTATTTACCCAGAATTCATCAAGAACTTGGTACCACGAGCAAGAAAATGGCTCGCCTTGTTCCTCACTGATATTCAATCATCAGGTGTGGGACCATAGGAGTGGAAAGTGGCTAAGATCATAGCCATTCTTAAACCGGGCAAATACACATTGGAGACCATAAACTACCGCCTTATCTCCTTCCCTCAGCATCTGCTACAAGCTAATGGAGTGGCTCCTGCTCCAAAGGCTGAGGCCTACGCTTGATAAGATAGTCCCTATGGAACAAGCCGGATTCTGAACTGACCGAAATTTCTGCGACCAGGTGCTAGGTTTCAAACGCCAGCTCAAAACAGGAGCAGCATTCATTGAACTCTTCTCAGCATATGATACCGTATGGTGAAAGGGTCTCCTGCTGAAGCTTGCGATGGCCGTTGTCTTGCTGCCCAACGATCAGACTCATCACTGCAATTCTGAACGACCAATGGTTCACCATCCACCTTGGAGGGGCTGCCAGCAGCCCACGAAGATTGAATAATAGACTCCCGCAGGGATCTGTTCTAGCCCCATTGCTGTTCAATTTCTACACCAGTGACATTCCGGCAACATCCTCCCGTAAGTTCACGTACGCAGACGACATCACACTGGCAACCCAAGCCCGGACAAAAAATGGACACTGGAAAAGTTTTTGAAAAAAATCTCAAGAGCTTAGAAGCATGCGTCATGAATTGGCGCCTAAAGCCGAACACTTCCAAGAGCGTCGTCTCCATCTTCCACCTGAACAACATGAAAACCACGAAAACATAAAATGTCAACTTCTGCGGAACACCACTAAACACAGGACCACCACCCTCGGTACCTAGGAGTTACCCTAGACTGGATGCTAAACTACCGGCACCACCTTGAACAAAGCCAACATTTTTACAAAAGCATAAGTGAACATTATCCAGAAACTCACGGGAACAAAGTGGGGAAGCGACGCCTGCACGTTGAAAATATAAACACAGATCTTGGTCCACTCTACAGCGGAGTGCTGTGCTCCAGTGTGGAGTGCCATCGCTCACAATAACCTTGTTAACTTTGAAATTAACACTGCACTTCGTATCATCAGTGGCACCCTGAAGTCCACTCCATTCCTGTGGCCTCTTGTACTGGCGAACATCGCCGCTCCAGCTAACGTCCGACGTGATACCGTGGCGATCCGGAAGTACAAGATCGTGGAGAACTTTACTTTACCACTCCACCAAAGCATAAATGAACCCCCACGCCCTAGGCTTAAATCCAGGAAACCTTTCTGGATACACGTCTCTGCTCTGGCAGCTGAAAATAAACACACCGGCACTCGATGGTCTGAAGGGTGCGTGGCTGCAAATGTGGCAAAACATTTTTTTTAAGGACCCGACCATGGAAGTTCTGGATTCTCTCTCACGATCGCTGTGGACCAAACTGAACCACGCTCTGATGCAGGTCGAGAGATGTGTGTACACATTGTTCCATACATGGAAAATCAAAGAATCCCCAAACTACTACTATAGTAAAGCCCAACCATGAAACACATCACCGACGAGTGTGCCATCCATGTACACCCTGGCGGTATTGCTGCAATCCACACAGTGTCAACTGGTTAAAGAACCATCCAGACATCCACCCTACATCCTTCCTTGTGGAAGAGATATGTGGATGACACTTTCGTCATTTGGCCACATGGCCTGCCAGCATTGAACCAATTTCTCAACCACATTAATTCCATACACCCATCCATCAAATGCACCATGGAAGTGGAGAAAGATGGCAAGCTACCATTCCTGGATGTTTTGTTTGAGAAAAGACCTGATGGCTTTTCGGGATACTCTGTCTACAGGAAAGCCACCCACACAGATTCCTATCTGAAACCTGATTCCCACCACCATCCAGCACAGAAGAATTCCCTTATCAAAACACTACACCATAGGGCCCACTGCATTTCTGACCAACACCACCTAGCCAGTGAACTGGAACACATACACCAGGCCCTTAAGATTAATGGATATTCGGACCGCATTATCCGCAAAGCTGTTTTTCCAACCATGGAGAAACAACGCCCTGAGACGCCGATCAAAACCATCACATTACTATACATAGCAGGCGTTACCAAAGATATTTCCAAAATCTTACACAAACACAAGATCCAGGTCCGATTCAGTACAGTACACAAAATCCGTGATCTAATCCCATCTGTGAAGGATGTCATTCCTGACATGCAATACCCTGGAGTCTACAAACTAAGTTGCACCTGTGGTGATTGTAACATTGGGGAAACGAAACATGTCTCGAACCGTGTTCGTGAGTACAAGGCAGATCTGAAACACGGCAGAACTAATACCTCCGCCGTGACTGACCATTGCTATAACGCTGTGGGCTCTCATGATATTGTTTTTTCCGAGACCAAGGTGCTCTGCAAACCTTCGGGCTACTATCAAAGGTTTGTTCATGAAGCCATCCAGTTATATAAACGTAGACATAACTTCAACCGGGAAGATGGATACAGATTGAGCAATCATTGGAAGGATGTTATTAACCAGGTAAAACCATAGCTGCTTTTGGCCTGCCTTCATATCCGCATCTCCAGCTTCCTAACCCTCTCACTCCCAGCCCCGCCCACTTCCCCTCCCCACCCTGGCATGTTTTTTGCCGTGCTTGTGTCTTAGCTTGTAGCCTCCACTCCCCGTACCCCTTCTCGCTGGCTCCTCCCCCCTTCTCTTGCCTATATGGCCTCTTGTTGCAGCAGCCCTTTTGCCCACTTTAGCAATTGTTTCTTGCTGTGGTTGTCCCACCTGATGACGGATGCTTGTGTTGCGCCCAAAACTTCGTGATTTAATTTTATACCTATGTGACTTTACCGAAAGAACCAAAGAGTATGGATCCCTGCAGTCACGAAAACTTCAAATCTAGATTGGTTAAATAACCTTAACATCAACTCTCACATCATCTATACAAACTATACAACATCTACTGCCGCCTTGGATTGGTAAAAGGACCTTAACAGTCAACTATGACATCTATACAAACTGTTGCTTACATGCCAAACGAAAGAATAAGTGTGCCACTGCATCGCGTGCTTTCAAATGCACTTCTGCGGCAGTCTGGTATGCTCTTCCTTCTGATATTAGGAAGCAACCGGTAGCTATGCACTTTTATATCATCTAGATTGAAACGCATTTCTTTATAACTGCTTTTTGTGGTTAGTTTGTTGTCTTTCCCTTGCACCTCTGATGAGCACCGTGGCTACTTGGAGTGCGAAAGAGGTTCAACATACATGTGTACATTAGGTTAAAAAAGAAAACAAATACATTAAATCATGACGTTTCTGAGGCAACACAAGCTTCCGTCTTCAGGTGAAACCGTCACAGCAAAATTGCTGTATCAAGTGATACAGCAATTCAAGTGATACAGCAATTTTGCTGTGACGGTTTTACCTGAAGACGGAAGCTTGTGTTGCCTCTGAAACGTCGTGATTTAACTTATTTGTTTTCTTTTTTACCTACGTGACTTTACCGAAAAAAACCAAAGAGTATGAATCCTTGCAGTCACGAAAGCTTCACATCTAGAATGTGTACAATAGACGTGGCAATGACTGGTAGTAACGGTGTTAACATCGGCCTCTGAGCTGATTAAAGACTCTACTGGGTAGTTGGAGGCAGTCGTCCTCCAGCAGCAATGGAGGTCAGAAGGACGACATTCACAACAACGATTGGAACACCGGGCGGACAAAACGTAGCAAGTTGGCACAATGGGGATTGCAGATGTGCATCTGCCAGTCACCTCAGTCACCTCAGTCAGTTAACGCATGGCACCTGGGCCTGTTCCATGACCTTCTGCCAGTGAGCCTTCGACACTTCACGAAGCCACAAGCCCCTTGGTGACATCACCACGACTTAGTGGCGAACGGCAGTTGTTCTTGTGTAATCTCTATACAGTGTACAAGATTAGTGCTGGATGCAACTGTATTTACAAATATGATTTGTATCTTTCATTCTTACTCATGTGTAGTGAGTCCAACTGAGTCGCAGATATTGTCTTGGGAGCAACACTATTTAGCAACTTCAACATAACATAACACAATCTACACTCGAGTATCGAATTCCCATCTAACCACGCTACGGCAGAACTATACACGGTTCGCTATCCCGGCCCGGACCACGAGCTGGGTCCCGGACCGCGTTACTAGAGGCTTCTTTTCCCCGACGTGGATCTTCTTCACACCAGCACACGAAGAACCCCGAGCCCCTCACGGGGCCCCGTTATATCCCCCTGGGCTGGGGCTGGCTCCGCCCTTCACCCCGCCCATCTTCTAGATCTCTCGAGCTCTTTCTCGAAGGCTCCCGAGAGCTCTTTTAGACCACGTGACCGCCCAGCGGTCCCCGTCCACCGGTGGCTCCCCTCCAATATCATCCGGTCACGTGTCGGCAGGTCAACCGGCGTATCATGCCCCAACGTAACCCTGGCTGGCTGACGCTCCCTCTCGTTCCCTCACCGGGAGCCTGCACCGCACACCGCTCGCGGTGCCTCCGCGCTGACCAGCGCTCATCCAAATCCCACTAGGGATGGTACTACGCCCCGCAAGCGGGCTACACATGTCAACACATTATCCGCCATGGCTCCGTAAGTCCGGCACCACACAGTGACAATCACAGTCACTACACATGTATCGATATTATTATTGAGGGATTGTGCATTGTCATGATGTGGTATGGGACTGTTATTACTGTTGTTTGTGCTGCCTTGCACAAGCTTGGGAATTGTATGTACGTACGTATGCTGAACTTATTTTGCGCCGTACATAGCCAACTGTGCTAATCGGAGGTGTGGGACTTGGTATACTTATGCAATTGGAACTTGTTTTAGCGATTTGCTTACCTTTCCTATACTTTGCACTCCGATCGTTATTTTTGTATTGTTTGTTGTTGCAACTTTCTGACCCACCCCTACTGGACATCTGTGAAAAAGAGCTTCATCCACACCTCCGATCAGCACAGTTGGCTACGTACAATGAGAAAGAGGTTAAACACACATAGCTCATCGGATTTCTGCAGTCCTAAATAAAGATCCTGATTCTAATAACCAGGGTTGATCGGGTCGGCAGGTCCACACATATCCCTGACGTCTTCGACTGCGTCCTCTCCACGCTGTGCCTGGAGGCTGCGTGCGACTCGGTCGAAGGCTTCGGCGCTGCGCTGGGCCGGATGTGCGGGCGCCTGCGTCCAGGCGGATGGCTCGTCATGGCCACTGTGTTGCAGGAGACGTTCTACCGCGTCGGCGTCGAGACCTTCGGGGTGCTGCCCGTGGACGAGGGCAACGTGGTAGACGCCGTGAGGGCGGCGGGGTTGACGGTCTGCCAACTGACCAAGCACGGGGCGCCTGACGTCGCTGGAGGGGAGAGGGCCTCTGACTTCAAAGGGTTGCTCTTAATCGTAGCGCAGAAAAAATAACGTCCATATTTTGTGTTTAATTTAGTTTTCCTTCCCCCCTCACACGCACCTCCGATTAGCATGGGTAGCTTTGTACGGTGCAAAAGAAGTTCCAACTACATCAACTAATTTCATTAGAACTGCAGATTGTGTTTAGTTTGCTGTACTACCCTCGCAACTTCGATTAGCATGGTTGGCTACGTACGGTGCGAAAGAAGATCAACATATGTAGAGTAGTCGGGGACATTATGTCACACTCACCTTCCGGTGTGATGACGTCACAGGATGTGACGTCCTGCACAGGGGGCGGGGTGATGACGTCATGTCTCCCTGGAGTACTACTGCTGCAGCCCGTGACGTGGGCGTGGTCGTCGCAGGAGCCCGAGAACGTGAAGTGTGGAAGTTAGACCCAGGGGTAGGGCTGACGGAGTAGAGAGGAACCCAGCACCTAGCGATAGGAGTGGCTGCTTTACCCGGTCGGCCGATGTTGGTTTATCCCTCGGCCGGCGCAGTGGGAAGAGCCCGGGAAGTTAGTTGGGCTTGGGAGCCTAGGACCCCTAACCCTGGGAACAAGTGTATTACCACTTTGCCCATTATTGGCGTAAGCCCCTAATAACCCCTGGTGTACACCCCTAATAAAACCCTGGCATAAGCCCCTAAGAAGACCTGCCTCCGAGTCGTCTTTCCACCGCAACACATACATAAACTAATTTCTTTAGAACTGCTTATACTGGTAGGAACCTCCTGGTTACACCAGCCCATAGGGGATTATTGTGTCCATCTGTCCGTCCGTCGTGCATCCAAAAATGGGAGGGGTGTGGCTGGGTGGAAAGGGGAGGGTAGGGACGGGCTGGGTGGGGAGGGTGGAGAGGGGCTGGGAGGGGAGGGGAGGATGGGGAGGGGCTGGGTGGGGAGGGTGTGGCTGGGTGGGAGGGGTGGGGCTGGGTGGGGAGGGGCTGGTCACCCCGTGGTGCCCTTAAACGTTTAACCTACTCACGCCGGCTTGTGCCCGCCCTCACAGTCGGCGATATTTGCGGAATACACCATGCCGCCATTGACCCTGGCCATTGACCAAGCAACCCAACGTTCCTACCAGCTCCCTCCGCAGGAATGTGTTTGTGTTTAGTTCGTTGTCCTCGGATTGTAAATGTTGTGCCTTGGCTCCCGAACACACCAGTGTGCTATACTAGTGACTTGGCATGTTCTGTTTACATGACAACCCTTACTAGTTGACTGTGTTGGGTGGTGGCTGGTTTTAATGACACATTTATATATGTATGCCTTCTAACCCAAAAAACCTCTGTTATGTTTGTTGTCCTTCCCCCCACACCTCTGATTAGTACAGTTGGCTACGTGCAGTGTGATAGAAGTTCAGTATACATACTGCATGCCAGTCATTGCGCATCTCCTTCAGATGGCTCATGTTCATGTAGAGCAACAAGTATGATTTTACATCGGGGTGGTTAATTAACCAGACAATTGCGTCCAGAGTAGCGGAATGTGTCGCTGCGATGCCTTCCTTATACATTTGCGAATCGGATCATCGAGTTCCTTGGTCTATCCTGGGTTACCACAGTCGCACACTACAGAGTTACAACATATTTCTGTTTGCACACATTCACCATGGTTTTGTGAACTCCATTCGGCTTTGCAAACAACGTCATCAGGGTTGAAGTTGCATTGTTGAAGGTTATACGCGTGCATGAGTCCAAAAAGGGGGCTTGCGTGACTTCGAGTGGAATCAGAATCTTTACTTTGGACTGCAGGAGGAATTCCCATGAGCTATGAAACTCTCTTTTTTCACAGGTGTCCAGTATAGGGCACGGGCTGGGGAAGTTACAATAACAATACAATACAAGTGGTGGTGAGGGACGTGATTGAGATCCTAGTGGATGGGGGAGATGTCGGTTTTGTCAGCACACGAGTGAGGACGGGGCTTCATCTCGTTATGTACATGCGTAGTGACACCCGATAGAGTAGCGTCCTCTGGTCTAACACCGTTTGAGACGAGGCTCAAAAGAAAGCTGTCTCTGGTGTGGATCAATCAGTTTCAAGGACAATGCATATATTATCAGAGTATGTTTTTTTGCATTCTGACCACAAGCATTGTGGTTAATGTAGACATGATTCCTTGTGAAAGGTCTAAGTTTGGTATTGTCAACATAACTGCTGCTTCTGCTGACTCGCTGTCAGCCAAATGCAAAGCTAACCTGATCTCTATATTCAACCTCCTATCAAAGAAGAAACCAGAGCCACACATCACCAATCTGGATGTCAACAAGACCGTTATTAATCAGAGTAACATCCCAATTTCTGACAATCTGAAAACGGTACTGGCCAAAGGACTAAATGTCGCTGTCACCCCTAAACATATACCAGTAGAGGATGTGATTTATCAGGTTGATGTAGCCCTCAGAGGCATAGGACACATCCATGCGGATGTAGCAAGAGCTGAAATAGCCACTATCCTTAAGAATGCTAAGAAACCCACTAGCAACATTAGCAAAAACGAACGCTCTGAACTCGCGAACCTAAAAAAGAGAGATGATATAAATCATCCACTCGGCCGACAAGGGCAATGCAACGGTCATCATGGATAAAGGCTCATACAAAAACAAAATCCTGGATCTACTCAATGATGGGAGTTACTCCAAAATTAAAAGCGATCCTACTAACAGCCTAACGACAAAAACCAACAAGATCATCACGAGTTCGACTTCCCTAATCGAACCAACCAAACGTCCCTCCCTAAAACACTCGGCTGCTAGACCTCCCAGATTATATGGTCTTCCCAAGATCCATAAAGAAGGCACCCCACTACGGCCCATCGTGTCCATGATCAACTCTCCTACCTACAAACTAGCCCGTTTTCTATCAGATACTATGCTTCCCTTCACTGGCAAGACCTCTTCAGCAGTACTTAACTCAACCCAATTGGTCTCTATGATCAAGGACATGACACTATCTCCTGATGATATCCTCGTCAGTTTTGATGTGGTATCTCTGTTTACCAAAGTCCCAGTACCTGACACCCTAACAATAATTGAAGAATTGGTCCAACATGGATTGAATTCGTATGTATCTGTGCTGGTTAGGCATTGCCTCACCAACACTTATTTTACCTGGAATGGCACCTTCTACAAACAGAATGAGGGTACCCCTATGGGCTCCCCCTTGTCACCAGTGATAGCCAATGTGTTCATGGAAAAGTTTGAATCAGACGCCATCCAGACGTCCACCCTGCGTCCTTCCCTGTGGAAGAGGTATGTGGATGACACTTTCGTCATTTGGCCACATGGCCTCCCAGCATTGAACCACTTCCTGGACCACATCAATTCCAGACACCCATCCATCAGATCCACCATGGAAGTGGAGAAAGATGGCAAACTACCATACTTAGATATTCTGTTTGAGAGGAGACTTGATGGATCCTTGGGACATTCTGTCTACAGGAAAGCCACCCACACAGATTCCTACTTGAAACCTGATTCCCACCACCACCCGTCTCAAAATAATTTTCTCATCAAAACACTACCACAGAGCTCATGGAATTCTGACCAACCCCACCTGGCCAGTGAATTAAGACAAGTACATCGGGCCCTCAGGATGAACGGATACTCTGACCGCACCATCCGCCAAGCTGTTTCTCCCACCATACAGAAACAGCCACTTGAAACTTCGATCAAAACTATCACGTTGCCATACATAGCAGGCGTGACCAAAAATATCTCCAAAATTCTAAACAAACATAAGATCCAAGTCCGATTCAGTACAGTACATAAAATCCGTGATTTAATTCCATCTGTGAAGGATGTCATTCCTGACTTGCAATACCCTGCAGTCTATAAACTGAGTTGCAGCCGTGGTGATTGTTACATTGGGGAAACGAAACGTCATATCTCTGATCGTGTCCACGAGCACAAGTCAGATCTGAAACACGGCAAAATTGAGTCTTCCGCCGTTGCCGATCATTGCTACAACGCTGTGGGTTCCCATGAAATTGTCTTTTCCGAGACCAAGGTGCTCTGCAAACCTCCTGGCTACCATCAAAGGTTTGTACACGAAGCCATCCAGATATACAAACACAGACATAACTTCAACCGTGATGATGGGTACAAACTGAGTAATCATTGGAAAGATGTTATTAACCATGTGTAGTGGGTTCAATCAGACGGAGATGACATAGCCGGAGGCACACTTATTTATTTAACACCCGGGCAAGAATACAATACTGGAAGGAGTACCAGCCCCTTCATCCGTGCTACAGGGATCTCCCACTAGCCCTATCCCCAGCTATCCTTGGCCCAGTTCCTCCACTGGGTCCTAGGGGAGGCTAACCGATCTGGCCCTGATTCAGCACAGATCCCGGCACCTCTAACCATCAGACCGGCTCTTACAAGAGCGTCGACTCTGAGGCTCTTAGGGCCACGCCGCTGGCTTTCCCTGCTCGGCCCTGACAAGGACGGCGAGCCAGGGGAGTTCCAGGGCCTATCTGCTGGTCTTTTTTCTTCACTGGTTAAAGCTTACACACTAACACCTCGAGCCCTCCGGCTCCCCGCCTTTTATAGCAATCCCCCCCGAGGGGTGGGGCTGTGGGGGATCCCAGTGTAAACCGTTTGTGGACGTGGGTGTAGACACCCGTGTAGCGTGTGGGAGCTGACACCCGTGTGTGTTTGTCAGCTCCCCCTTAAAACCCCTTAACACCCCTACATCACCCCCCCTGTACAGCCCGCAGCCGTCCTGGCTGCAACAAAATTCAACAATAAAGGATGGAAACCCCCCACCAAAAACTCCGTGTGCCTCTCAATAGTAACAAGAGCAACAATGACGCACTCCCACTATAATTCCCGCATCCCATGTAAAACAACATATGTACAATACACGCCCTCCCACCCCGAACGGATCCTCCTGTGGCCGCAGTAAGGCCCGCACAAGAGGGCAGCATCACAAGAGTTGGCGCGTTTTAGCGTGTGTCCTTGCAGCGGGCCCGTCACAAGGGGCAGGACCCGTCGGCCCGGTGGTGGGTGGCGTCAGTTCGGGTGCGGGAGCGTCCGGCTTCCCGGACGAGCAACCCCTGACCCCCCCGAGAGGGGCTAGCGGTCGAGAGCGCGTCAGTCCCAGTACACCTGGAAGTGGAAGAGTCAGCGGACGATCAGGCGCATGCGGCGAAGGTGGCCTCCGGAAGTCAGTGGGCACCTCACATGTTCGGCCATGTACTTGTGGGGAAGGAACATGTGGTGCAACGAACGGCTTCAACCGCGAGAGGTGAACGAACCAACGACGCTTCCCCCACTGAATACAAACACATTGGGGCCGCAAGACCTGCACCACTTCCACGGGCCCCCGGAACCTGAGGGGAATGCAACCACGCCTTGTCACCCGGCTTCCATTGGTGCGTATGTACCTGGCGCAGTTTGAGCCGTTCATTCGCCTTTTGGCGAAAGTCCGCATTCTGGATGGCCGCCTCCTGAGCCTCCGCCAATTTAGAGATGTTAAATTTGACATGGTCAGCCAATTTGGATTTTGCACGCGGCATGGAGACTCGCAGCTGGGTCATGACAGGCGGTTCAACTTCGCGACCATACATTAGAAAGAAGGGCGAGAAGCCGGTCGCTGCATGGGGAGCCATCCTATAAGCTGCCAAAACCCCCGGAATATGAAGGTCCCAATCGGTCTGGGATTCCGACACTTGGTGGGACAACATGGCCATGATGGTCCTATGTAGCCGCTCCACCATCCCATAAGTTTGTGGGTGATATGGGGAGGTACGAATTTTCTTCATACCCAGGAGCTCGCACACCTCGTGCAGCAGGTTACCAGAGAAGTTCTTCCCTTGGTTGGTCAGCAGCCGCTCCGGAGCGCCCTTGTCGAGGACATAGCCCTGGACAAAGGCCTCAGCGATGGCTGCTGCCGACTGGTTGACGAGGGGCCAAGCCATAGGCCATCGCGTGAAATATTCAACGCCAACCAATAGGTACTTATTACCCCTAGGCGTAGGAGGGAATGGACCCAAAATGTCAAGTACAATAATTTCGTTAACCCAAGTAACAGAGATAGATTGCAGCGGTGGGTTGGACCCCTTCGCCGGTGGCTTCCGTTGTGCACACTGAATGCAGGGCCTGAGGAGATCATCCACATCTCTTGCCATGCCCGGCCAAAAGAAATCCAGCTGGAGCATGGTAAGGGTCTTGTGAGTTCCCAGGTGGAGGAGCCGCTCGTGAGCAACCCATACAGCTCTACCCTTCAGTGTGCAAGGCACCACCAGCCTGTGGCGACAGGTCTTTCCGTCCCAATGCATCAGGAGACCCTGGTGCAGCCCCCATGAGTCAACCTCCGTCGGCAGCCGGAACAGACCACCCAACGCGACGCCGCAACCCCAGGAGGGAGGCATCCTCCATCTGGAGGTGTCCCCACTCCGCAACGGTCAACCCTAGCAAGGAATCCCTCCCTTCTTGCTCAATAGGACCCGCAATCACAGGTACATCAGTAGCGGCAGCAAGGACCGAATCAGGGCTCTCATTCAGAGGTCTACAACACCCCGAACCCAGGAGGCAAGCGCAATCTGAAGTGGACGGCAAGCGCGACAGAGCATCCGCGTTCGTGTGGCGAATACCCTTGCGATATATGGTCTCGAAATCGAAGTCTTGACGGATCTCCAGCCATCAAGACAATTGTCCCGAAGGCTGTTGAACCCGCAAGGCGTACTGTAACGCCGCATGATCTGTGCGGACGGTGAAGTGCCGGCTGTACAGATATGGGCGATATTGTTGAATGAAAAAAACAATCGCCAATAGTTCACGACGGGTAACACAGTATCTCTGCTCCGCCAGAGACAAAACTCTACTGCCATATGTCACCATGCGCTCTACGCCCTCAACTACCTGGGAAAGCACACCACCAATGCCCGTGTTGCTTGCATCTGTATCGAGCAAGAAGGGTTTTAAAAAGTCGGGGTAATTCAATGGCGGGGCCCCCACTAGGGCGTCCCGAAGGGAGTGAAAAGTGGCCTTCTCCCGGCCCCAGTGAAATTTCACCCCCTTCGCCGTAAAAGCATGCAAAGGCTTAGCGATCGTCGCGAAGTCTGCGACAAACCGCCGATAATACGAGGCGAATCCGATTAAACTCCTGACCTCACCCACCGAGGTGGGAGTAGGCCAGGAGCTGACACACTGTGTTTTGGCGGGATCTGTAGAAATCCCTGACCAACCGACAATGTGACCCAAATACCACACCGAATCACGGAGCAAGTGACACTTCTGTGGTTTAAATTTCAAATTTGCAGCGCGCATCTTAAGAAAAACGGCCCACAACCTTTGAAGGTGTTCCTCGAATGTTTGACTGAAGACAATGACATCGTCCAGGTAGATCAGACAAAAATCCCATTGCAAACCAGCAAGAACCAATTCCATCAAGCGTTGGAAAGTTGCCGGAGCTGAGTGGAGCCCCATCGGCAAGCGGTTGAATTGGAATAGGCCGTGCAGCGTTCGAAAAGCCGTTTTCGGCTTCGATTCATCATCCAGAGGGAGCTGCCAGAACCCCGACAGCAAATTCAACGTGGAGAAGATTCGTGCTCCATCCAGGGCGTCAAGGGATTCATCCATTCGAGGAAGCGGGCACGCATCGGCCACCGAGATTTTGTTCAGGCGACGGAAATCAACACAGAATCTCAAAGACCCATCGTGCTTTTTGACTAACACGATGGGTGCACCCCAAGGGCTGGTGGAAGGAGATATAATGTCCGCAGCTAGCATGTCATCCACAGCCGATTTGACATGGTTCTTTTCGGCGGGACTCAACCGAAAGGGATTTTGGCGGATCGGTGCGTTTTCACCTGTGTCAATATGGTGTCGCAGCAATTTGGTACAGCCAATGTCGTATTTATGCTGACTAAAAACATCGGAAAAATCGCGCAAAAGGGTTCGCAATTTGGCACGCTGTGAGTCGGACAGGTCAGTTGATTCTGCACAAAGTGCATTTAGCCAACTCGCATCGCGGTCCGAATGCATCTGCGGCGGAGGAGCGGTGGTCACCTGCCCAATGACTGGTTCCTCACAAGGTACCGGCGTTGCGTGTGCAAGCACGGTCCCTTGGGGAACCACAGCCGTCCGCAGCCTGACATTAAGAACCGCGATGAACGGCTCTTTGTTCCCACCAACAATTGTCTGGGCAGCTATCAAATCCGGCCCAGTCACCGCTGCCCTAGACGGTTCCAACAAAATACCGCGATCCAAAACCCCTTAAGCGAAGGGTCGACGCAACCGAAGAGGCACGTACTGTTTGCGTAACGAGCGCCTGTACCATCGCACAGGCCGTACGCAAAGTATCGGGGGAGGATAGGAATAGCATATGTCGACCCGAAGGGAGTTCAATAACAACCCTGGTCGATCAATATCCTGATCGGCATTTTAGCCAAAAAGTCCGTCCCCAACAGGCATGGGACAGCCAGAGAGGATGAGACTAACACCGGACCGGATAATTTAATGTCTCCAATGAAAATTTGTGCCCGAATCTGTCCAATTATACCCAACTAGCCCCCGTTGGCAGCAAAACACGGAACATCGACTGGAAGCAAAGGGCGACTTTGAACGGGAAGAATGTTGTAAATAAATTCGGACACAATTGTTGCCGATGCTCCCATATCAACTAGAACCTGCACCTCAACCCCGTCAATATGGCCCGCAACAACCGACGACCCCGCTGACGCAGCTACAACGCGGTTAGCCAGTGCGGACCACTGTCCCGGTTGGAGCACCCTCCCCATCGCGCCGCGGTTCGACCCACCACCACCCAAATTGCGGAACCCCTCCATTGCACCACGTAAATGAGTGACAGGTGCATATGTGGGCCGAACATGTGTGGTGCCACGACTTGCCGGATTTCGCTGTGGAGCTTTGGGAAGAGGAGCATCGTCTGGCCGAGGTCCTGCACCGTGCTGCCGAGGAGCCCGGCATCTAGAAGCTACGTGGCCCCGGAGGCCACAGATATAGCACCGGGTGAGCGCCCCGGCCGGCTTGGGGTGAAGTCTAGAGAATGTATTCATTTGACTAGTTTTTGTTAGATTAAACACATTAGCAGCCGATTGTTGTGTTATAGTATCGATTATATTCCAATAATGCATGGATACACTATTGCTTAAGTGCAACTGCGTTAGAGATTCCGAAATATATAACAATTCACTATTGTTGTGCTGCATTCTCTCTATTAATAATAATTCGATAGCTTTGTGTAGTAGTTGGTTAGCATTAGCAGACTTTATGTGATGTGTTATTTTAACTGGGTTTGGTATTACCTTCGAATCTCTGCACCTTTTGAGGAACGCCAGTGAAGATACCAATTTCATCCGCTTGATGCAGAGCTTCTCCAACTTTCTGGTTTTAAGAAAAGTATTCTCCCCATAGAGGTTAGTCCAGGGGTGGGCAAACTTTTTCACTCGCGGGCCACAATGGGTTAAAAAATTTGACAGAGGGGCCGGGCCAGGAACAGCTGGATGGAGTGTTTGTGTGAACTAATATAAATGACATGTAAAAATCATTACATGAAAGGATTTAGCCTTTAACAGGTAGCAAAGCATTTATTTGCAAGGAAATTTAATAAATTTCACGAACATGAACAATACAAAAACATGTCGTAACGTGACTGATGAAACATCATGAAAACATCTGAGGCCTGCGCCCAAACCAATTACCTCACTTGAACGTCTGAATGCTGTCTCCCCGACAGACCTGGTCTTCACCTGAGGACGGCTGCTTGCGTTGTGGCCGAAACGTCGTGAGAATGATTTTTATTACGTTTTATTTTATTATTTTACTATTTCCATTCTACGTGACTTTACCGAAAGAACCAAGAAGATGAATCCCTGCAGTCACGAAAGCTTTAAATAGAAATTCACTTGAACTTCTTTATTATCTACATTAACAGGTTAGAGCAGCCACGCAGGCTGTGTGATGGAGATTTGGCTCCAACCTCGCTGCAGCAACAGATCATCACTTTCAGTTTCAGTGGGAACAGTGTTGTTGATCTCCCATTTTTGCCAGTGCATCCAAGTCTGGAGTTATTTTGGTTGTGGCAATTCTCAGGATAGATCTGAGGCGCTGATCCGTTAACTTTGATCTGTGACGGGCTTTGTTGGCGTTCATGACGCTGAATGTCTGCTCACACACATAAGTCGAGCCAAATAAAGTCAGTATCTTCTGTGCAGTCCTCCGGAGGTTTGGAAACGTGGCTCTGTTAAGTGAAGCATAAAAGTCATTCAGTTTAACAGAGTTTAACTTCTCCTTTAGGACGGAGTCAGACTGAAGATCTATCAGTTCCAACTGCAGCTCCTGTGGTGCTGTTTCAGGGTCTTGTGACAGGGGACAGGACACCAGCTGAAGTGACTGTTCAATGTTTTCGAAATCAGAGAACCTACGGCAGAATTCTCCGTGTAGGTCCTCAAGTGATTTGCTGTATTTTTTGCGTTTCGCGGTGCCTCTTCCTGCATGGCAAGTGTGGGGAAATGAGCGAAAGATTTGTTCGCAATTTGTCCGGAGAACAAAGTGAGCTTGGATTTGAAGGCTTTCACATGTTTGTACATGTCGTGAACAAACTGATCTTTCCCCTGCAGTTTCACATTCAGCTCATTCATGTGTGAAAATATGTCCACAGCAAACGCAAAGTCACTAAGCCAGTTCTTGTCGCTTAGCTCAGGGAATTCTTCAGATTTCCCCATCAACTCCAAAAATGCGATGATGTCCTCTTTCAGCTCCCACACTCGTTGTAACACTTTTCCCAAACTTAACCAGCGGACACGAGAGTGGTACGGCAAGTCCTGATGATCCGCATCAGTTTCCTCCAGGAACGTAATAAACTGACGGTGCTGAAGTCCCCTTGCACGTATAAAGTTCACAAGTTTTACGACTGGATTCACGACATGGTTAAGCTGCAATACAGACTTACACAGGGATTCCTGATGGATGATGCAATGAAGGAAAATAAGATCCTGGACAGGGTTTTCCTCTTTCACTTTATCCTGGATTCTTTTCAGCAGCCCAACATTTTTTCCAGTTAAATTTGGCGATCCATCCGTTGTGACATTGACAAGTTTACTCCGAGGTAGCGTCATTCTTTCGATGACAGCAGATACCTGGTTATACAAGTCCTCTCCCCGCGTTGTTCCTTTCAGGGACTCCATGGTCAAAAACTCCTCTGTTATCGCAAAACTGTCATCAATGCCTCGGATAAAAATGAGGAGCTGAGCAGTGTATTTTACGTCCGTACTTTCATCCAGTGCTAGTGAATATAATTCAAAGGAATCAGACTTTTTGTTTAATTGACTGGCTATATTTTTATCAATCAGTTCCACACGGCGAGTCACAGTCCTGCGTGATAAACTGACTTTTTCAAATTTGCCTTTGATCTCCGGACACAAGATGCCTGCTGTCTGTACCATGTATTCTTTTACAAACTTGTAAAGTGGTAAT
>JAAXLI020001207.1:1210864-1225588 GCA_014621495.2 Entosphenus tridentatus | reverse complement strand
ATTTTATTATTTCCATTCCACGTGACTTTACCGAAAGAACCAAGAAGATGCTTGGCATAGTTTCAAATGAAACGTCGCGGATCTAATTACTGAATATGGTTGTGATAATTGGACTTCCACTCAACAGTGAGTGAGCTGATACAATAATAAATGGCACATTAAATGCTTGGTCTCGTGATAATTTAATTTAGTGGCTATGTTGGGTGAAAGAGGGTCTTACGATATTTTTTTTACCAGATCATGAGGTGACCTAATAAAAAAACATCGATCATGAATCATAAAAACTGGCTGCATAAACGTACATGTTAAATGTACAATGTTACCACGCACTAACACAAAACCTGACCTGAGACTAAACCATCATGAGAGCTTGACCCTACTGATGCTACATCGTTACAATCGTAATATACACATGTTATTTATCATAAAAAGTATTCTGTGTGATCCAAACACGAATTAGTATTTGATGGCAAGAAATATATTGTCTGATAATCTACCAGGATCCGAGCTCGAAACTGGCATTCATGAATGTATTGCCATGTGCAGGAATGGAACTGCTTTGCAGTCTGAATGCCAAACTCACCCGTCCCAGCTCCTTGTCCTCCAGGGCCAACTTTCTACTGTTCACTGCAAACAACTTCACCTTCACCAGGGGCAGAGGGACATTGATCCTGAAATCCCCCTGCGTGTCCCACCTGCAGCCACACCACAGCCACGACAGGTGAACACCCGGACACTGCCGTGCACACCTTGACACGTTAGGTGAGATGTGTGAGAGTGTGTACATAGCCAACCGTGCTAATTGGAGGTGCAGGGAAGGACAACGGTGAGTATTTGTGTGATAAGTATGGACATTTGACATTACAGCAAATACAATTATATCTGTGTAACATGTAGAAACATAACCACGATTGCTAACTCCTGTCAATTAAAATTCCTCTTTCAATGTGGAATGGTAACGAATGCGGAATTTTGGATGAGAGCAATGTTTTTCGGATTTTATATTTTCAGATATAGTGTCCTGGAATGTTTAGGCCCAATGTCATATTTATTTTGTATTTCCTTATTTAAATGTGCTAAGTTTAAATAACTTTCATTGTTTACGCACTACATTTTATCACCTTAAGAATTGTAAAGATCGATAATTGAATGTAAAGTGTGAACATATAGTTCCATCATTTACACAATTTTACATTTTAATTATGCAAGTGAAAGTGACGTTAAATATATTGTCAAAATAGCATCACGTGACGGCACTGTGGCAGGAAGGGCAAAGGAGCGACGCCACGGGACATCACATTTTGGATCATTCCAAAACTACTTTTGATCATCCGAAGTTCAATTGTTAGGCCAGATTTTTGGACAACCTGGAAATCGCCAATATGTAACAATAATTTTTACGTATAAGGCACTTTTCACAATGTCTCAAGGCACTGTGGATGAAAAGGGCAAAGATAAGTAAATAAATAATGCTAGAGCCAACGAGGATCAAAATTGATGTGGAAAACCCTTTTTCAAAAGATGGGTGTTTAGTGGGGACTTAAGAGATTAAACTCCCTTGTATGTCAATATCTGCACATAGGAGCGCAGTGATGCAGTAGTTAGTGTGCTGTGCCATGAACCTGAGTTTGATTCCCTGCCCCGGCTAACATCAGTGGTGAGTGATTTCCAAACCAGTACTAAACACCCACTTCCCCAACTTGCCCTGACCAGCGTGATGAAGTATGGTCAAACAACCCTCCCATGACCAATAACAGCATGGAAAGACCTTGATCCAGCAGTGGATTTACAAGGACTGTGTTATGATTATTAATGTTAGCTCACAACAGAATACATTTTAAACAAAGACAATTATTAATGTCTAATGATTATTAATCCCCAAATAATGGATAATTGTACGAATGTGAAAACTGTAATGTTTACATTTAATGGAAAAAAATACATAGTCAACTCACATTCTGCACTACAAGGACTCATCTACTTACGAACATTCGACTTACTAAGTTTCAGAGATACGAACAAACCTGTCCGTATGTCCAGTTGCCTGTTCGAACAGAGAGTCGTAAGTTCAACCACCGCGCAATAGATGGCGGTGGTAGCATCTACGTCTGCAGAACATGAAAACCAGTGGCATCTATTCTAGATTTGAAGTTGCTTATAACCCCCCCCACGGCCCATCCTGGCTCCTCCCCCCTCCCCTTTACCGGTATATAAGGTCGTGTCTCTTAGAGCTCTCTTCACTTGATAAAGTAACTTTGCTGTGACGGTTCCACCTGAAGACGGAAGCTTGTGTTGCCTCCGAAACGTCCTGATTTAATGTATTTGTTTTCTTTTTTAACCTACGTGACTTTACCGAAAAAAAAACAAAGAGTACAGTGGCATCTACATCTACTAGTCCTTGGGCCAGACCAACTATCGGTACCACCCAAGGTGGCTAAACTTCAATGGTGCCATTTTATTTGTTACACCAACAGAAATAAAATAATACATGATAACCTTTCCAAATGAGCAGCTGTTAAATTTTTCTCACAGAAAACCTGTTTTTGCACCTATCGCAATCACACCTAATTGCTCGGACGTTACAAATAAAACATTCCAACACCTCTGCTGTTAATTAAGACAATAAATAATTTACAAATAGATGTTTGTCACCAAGGCATGTATTTCTTACATATTATTGCATTTATTCACGCTTGTTCTTCAATTTCAGTGACTTAGTTAAGTCTGGAATAGATTGGCGCTATCCGTTTTCCTTCTATTTCTAGCAGCTTGTTTGCTGATGATCATTTCCTGGCAGGTGAGGAAAGTACTGGTGGTTCTGTATTATTTCTGTTCAGTAAAGATATCTCAAGTGCTAACTTTACCCTCAATGTATTGTTAATGTACCTGTTAAGATTATTAGTTAAGGCCAGGTACTACAGGCAAAAAAAATGTTTGTTCAGTTTGTCCATTTTTTCTATTTTTTTTATTTTGCTTCTAGAAATTGTAAACTTTCAGAACATGCACACAATTATTACCAATAACTTGATTATTAAAATCATAAAAACTAACTATTTATAACTTATAAATAGTTAGTTTTTACGATTTTATACAAACTTCACCAAGTAAACAAACTGATTCTTCGGCCGTTGCCGATCATTGCTACAACTCTGTGGGCTCTCATGAAATTGTCTTTTCCGAGACCAAGGTGCTCTGCAAACCTCCTGGCTACCATCAAAGGTTTGTACACGAAGCCATACAAATATACAAACACAGACATAATTTCAACCGTGATGATGGTTACAAACTGAGTAATCATTGGAAAGATGTGATTAACCATGCAAAAAAGATTTAACTACACTTATTTGGACCATCTTATTTGACAGACAACTATTCCAGGTTACTGATAGACAGCCAGTTCTGTTTGACGAGGTTTAGCTTTTTTTTTTCACACTTTTGTTATGTAGGCCAGGCTTAGTCACAAACCGAACCTCTCCATAATAAAGGCTCAGTCTTTTGTTATGTAACCTATTACCATCTACATGGCAGAGGCTCGGTCTCATTTGCAGCATTTGTTATGTAGGCTAGGCGTAGTCACAAACCGCACCTCTCCATAACAAAGGCTCAGTCATTTGTTATGCAGTCTATTCTTAGTCTTAAGCCTCACCTTACCATATTAATGAAAAGTGTTCCGTTCCTGGCCCTTCCCCCCTCAACCATTATATATACGGAGTGGTATCTCTTGTAATCTCTCATTTACTTGATACAGCTGTCGGGCTGTGACGGTTCCACCTGTGTTGCCTCCGAAACGTCGTGATTTTAATTTTAATTTTACTTTTATTAATTTTATTTTTTTTCCTACGTGACTTTACCGAAAAAACCTAAGAATAAGTAAACAAAGCCTTAAATTAGCGTTTTTTAGCATCTTTCATCGCAATTTGTGTCCGCATTTTAAGAAATAACCTAGTTGAATTGCATATCATTGAAAAGCTTATTCTCTGGAGCAGATGTCTCGCTTAGTCATATATAGCTATTTACCTTGCTTTCATGGCAATACGAAGGAGAACACAAGTAGAACTCTCAAATCTCATTGCTACGAGAATCACAATGCCAGAACTGGCATTGCGATATTCTCAAAATGACATTTTGCTTGCCGAGTTTGACAACTCATGTTTCCTAATAGGTAAAGCCACATCATTCTACATACTGCTTCCTACTTGGAATAGCTAGAAATGTTCAGAGGGATTTTTTTTATATCTTTTGTCATTTTCATTTTATGTGGTATTATATATTCTTTTTTTAATTGGCGAAAATCTTATTTTCTAACATGTGTCAAGTGTATTTTAACATCATTAACTGAAAGAACAATATTTTGACAAAAGCCTCTGTAGATTACCAACCAATAAGTTATTGATCACATTAAAACAAACCAAAAAGATCTGACTTCATCTACTAAGTCAATATTGTGTTTTATATAATATGCAAATTTGTGCATATTTAATGAGATAACACTAATATGCATAAATTAATGGGGGGAGAGTCACAATACAAAAAAAAACTTAAATTTGGGTGTATATTTATCTGGTCATTTTTCATTCTGATAAAAGGACAGGAATTTATTTTGCCTATTCACCTGTAGTACCTCCCTTTAATTTAGTTAAGATTAGTTAATATTAATTTTACCCTTTATCAATGTTAGTTTTGCTTTTGGGTTGGAACTCTCTGCTGCCGTGAATATGTAACCCAAGTACTGACAGATTAATTCAGGGTTTCGCACCAAAGTAATGATGATTTATGATTGTACTGTATGGTGCAGGTGAAAACTGACTGAATATGGCCACCGGTGAAACAAGCAAGTAACAACCCACGACCAAAGCGACCATGGTTGGAGTGCATCATCAACTGTTCTGATGATACAGATAAGTTGGTGTCACCACAAAGTGTTGACTCCTGAAGAACTCTGCTCAGGGCAGCTCAGATACGAAATCATGCACCAGTTTTGGAACTGGCAAAAAAGACATTACTGACGGACAGATTCCAGAAATCTACTACCACAGAAAGTGTCGCAGTATCTTCACTATGAAGAAAGTTCTTGATGGCATCCTTGCAAAAGAAAAGCAAAGTGCCAGTGGCTCTGATGAAGAGAAATAAACTAAGAGAACAGCTGGACTAGCCCCAAGTACGTCAAGGACTTATGACGCAGAGTGCATATTTTGTCAGAAAACCCACAAATACGCCAAGGGAAAGAATACGAGAGAAGTACTGGTACAGTGTCGAGCTGATGCAAAGATCAGGAGTGCAGCCACAAATAAAACGGACAGCAGAATCCTTGCCATTGAGTAGAGACCTTGTAGCACTACCACAGGTCATGCTATCCACTGTACACCAAAGAGGTTTCCAAAGAAGAGGTTGCCAGCAATGAAGATAATGATGCTGCAACCAAGTACGAAGCTGCTGTGAATCAGTCATACAATCAGCTGTTCCTCTTCATCAGGGTGGAGCTTTTTGGCAATCCTCAAGTGATGACAATGACTGATCTCAATTCTAGACTGGTTGCTTCAGTGAACTCCCTCGGCATTGTCCAAGTCAAGGAATCAACCAAGCACACAAGGCGAAAGCGGGGGAGTGCGTTTGCTGGAGCCTTGCACATCTTCCCTGATGGGAAAGGAAAACTCCTATATCCAGATAGCCTGTCCATGAGGGAACATGCCAAAGAAAATCAGCATCTCAAAGGAAGCTGCAGACCCTGAAAAGTGTCGGTGCTCAAGATGTTATATATATGTGATTAGCCTCTCCACTGGCACCATGGCTCCACCAAATGAGACCAGGAATCTCTTGAAAGCTCTTGAGATAGGAGAAGAGGCCTACCAGGTATTCAAGCAAACAAGGTTAGCTGAGGACCCACCATCTGTGAAATTCCATGATAAGATGACCAAGCAAAGTCTGAAGACATTCTCCAATATCAGCACAAAAACAGCACGTGAAAATATAGCACAGGATGTGGTTCTGAAGGCACATATAAACCTGTTTAGCCACATGATCCTGGTGGCTGAAAGCAGGAAGGTGAATATGAAGGATGTCCTTGCCCACCGAGGGGGCCCATTGCCATGGGCACTGGCAAATGCTGATGAGCCCTATGAAAAAAAAAGGCTGCACTTGCCAGAGGGCTTGAAAAGAATGTGTCCTGCAGAAGACATCCCAACCCCATCTACTTCCATCACTGATGGGATGAGCCTGGTCCAAATAAAATATTTAAAAATACTTTTAAAAAACCGCTTTAATTAAATGTACTGTCCGAGCTGACCCTCCCCCTGCCCCCTTCCCCCATCGCCCCTCCCCTCCTTCCACACCCCCCGCCCCTCGGCGTGGCTCCCCGAGGCTTGCCGTGACGTAAGGGACCGTGGTGATTTACAGCCAACGTGAGTTGAGCGTCGTCAATTAGAGCCGTAAAAAATATTGTTAAAAAATATTTTATTTACATTTTTAATGATAGAATATAATATTGTCATCAGTATGATATAGCTATACGAAGTTTACAGTCGATACGACATTGGGAATACGGTTGAAATTGAGTTACAAGATTGTTGGATACGACAACACATACAGTAAGTTAAATAAAAGCGTGTAAAAAGTTTTAAAATGTTTTGGATTTTTTATGATAGAATATCGTGTTGTCATCAGTATGACATACCTATACGAAGTTTGCAGTCGATAGCACATTGGGAAGTGTGTAAAAATTTAGTTACAATATTTCTTTTTTGAGGATACAACAGGCGAAGTGAGTTAAATAAAAGCGTGTAAAAATGAATGGCAACAACAAAACCTTTGCACAGGTGGCAGAGTCAGCCTTGACCCAGGCCCTCCACGAGGGGGCACAGAGTGAGAGGATTGATGTTGTTTTTGATGTCTACCGACAGACTTCGATCAAAGATGCTGAACGACTGAACCGGGGCACAGACACCATTCTCCAGTACAAGAACCCTGTCGGGGGACACCACATCCAGCAGTGGAGAAAATTCCTGTGCAGTCCCTCCAACAAGACCAGTCTCATCAAGATTCTGATGGAAGTGTAAACTCCCATGATACAGAGAGATGCTGCATGGCAAGGTGTTGTACATGACCTGTGAGGAAACCTGCTACAAGTTGACAGAAGATGAGTGTGAGGAAGTATCAGAGCTGCACTCCACGCATGAAGAAGCTGACACCCCTCTTCTTGGTTCTTTCAGTAAAGTCATGTAGAATGGAAATAATAAAATAATAAAAATAAAACATTATAAAATAATTCTCTCGACGTTTCGGCCACAACGCAAGTAGCCGTCCTCAGGTGGAGAACAGGTCTGTCGAGGAGACAGAGTCTGAATGTCTCCTCGACAGACCTGTTCTCCACCTGAGGACGGGTACTTGCGTTGTGGCCGAAACGTCGTGAGAATTATTTTATTATGTTTTATTTTTATTATTTTATTATTTCCATTCTACGTGATTTTACCGAAAGAACCAAGAAGATGAATCCCTGCAGTCACGAAAGCTTTAAATCGAAATTTAAGCTGACACCCGTTTGCTCCTGCATGCATTGCATGCAACAAATGTGGGCTCAAAGGCAGTTATCATCAAAGCTGAGGACACTGATGTCATGGTGCTTTGTCTGGGCTTCCAGAAGGACATCACCTGTCCCATCTACCAGAAGTGTGGGACACAGAACCGCACACGGTTTGTCGATATGAGCAAACTGGCAAGGTCACTTAGAGACAGCATCTCTGACAGCCTGATTGGCTTCCACGCCTTCACAGGCTGCGACACTGTCAGTGCATTCGCCGGTCGAGGGAAGCCGAATGCCCTGAAGATGGTGAGAAAGGACACTTCCTGCCAAGAGACTTTAGTCGACTGGGGCAGTCATGGAATGTGAGTGATGAGCTGTTCCAGAACATTTAGCAGTTCACCTGTCGCATGTATGTTGCTAATAGTAGCACCGGGGAGGTGAACGAACGGCGCTACAAGCTCTTCTGCACCAAAAGGGGAGAAGGCGAGTCCAGCCAGCTTCCACCATGTAGAGACTGTCTCTTCATGCATGTTCAATGAGCCAACTATCAGGCAGCAATCTGGAAGTGCTGTCTGCAGGCTAACCCTGTGGTGCCAAGTCCTACTGAGTATGGATGGACAGAATATGATGGATGGCAAGCTGGCCATTTACTGGATGCGCTCCCCACCCACACCAGATTTGGTCTTGGAACTGATAGCATGCAACTGTGTTGCGGCGTTCATGCAAAATGCCAAGCCGCACATGCCTGTCTAATGGACTGACATGCACAGACATGTGCAGGTTAGAGACCTGCAGTAACCAAAAACTGCAGGATGATCCAGAATCTGACTTTGAACTCGGGGAGTTAGATGACGAGATAGACGAGCAGTTTGATGAGTGACACAGGGTGGTGATTCTGATTGTATGACTGTGGTAGTAGTATACATTGATGCACAGTGTGGTGATTCTGGACTTGGTTACCCTTGTTAACACCATCTAAGTACACACAGCTTGATAACAATGTAACCTTCACATATACCTATCACTAACGATATATATGGGATTACATGTATCATTGACTAAGTATATGCGAATGTCAATGTTTAGAATATTCAAGTAGTTCTTTACCTCACTATGGTATTCCTTATTATTCTGTGTTTTCATTGTGTATTTAAACCAATAAAGACCAGTTTGTGACCTAACTGGCTTTGCTCTAGGTAGTTTTTCAGTAATAATGCCCATTTCATCGTTCCAGATGCCTGTCATAGGGTATGGGTTTAAATTAACTACAACTAAGCTGCCACTCCACAAAGGTTATCATATCAGAATATGTTCCACACACATGGAGGATTACAAAAATCATTACTAGACTTTGCCACCTCAGGTGGTACCAATAAGTGATTTTTTTGGGTCTGGGCCCATGGACTATACAGGAGATTATACAACTGTAAAAGCCATTCCCCGTGTTTAGTGTACATGCTGTACAACATGTTTGGAATCAACAGGAGTAAAGTTGGACTTACAAACAAATTGACGTACGAACAGATCTCTGGAACCTAACTCGTTCGTAAGTAGAGGAGTCCCTTTACTACATTTGATGTACCTTCATTAGGTTCAAACCGCACTGGAATAGCAATATACACCTCCGATTAGCACGGTTAGCTACGTACGGTGCGAAAGAAGTTCAACATACACACACACGCACACAATAAGAATCTACGTGGAATGATTCATACAGCTTGAAAGCCTGGCTCGTATCTTGATAGAAATAAAAAAAAATGTGGATTTATTTAGTTTGAAAGCTTTTTTTATGGCCAACTTTATACATTTCAATTACATTTTGTGTAGCCATTCCAATGATTGGAGGAAGTCGCTGGTAAGCATAAAGCAAAATTCTAAATTACACTATTTGGATTTGAAAAATCCTCACATAAATTACTAATTAATTCCCCTGCCACTTTAACAGTACATATATGCATATAATACTATTTATTAAATTCTTGTAGTGGAGCAGTGTCAATGATGAATGTGGTGAGATAGTTTTTGATATGAAGAAGAGAAATTTGCTCATATAAAAATAACAAGAGTAGTCTGTCCAGGAAATTAGGCATTTTCAGAGGTCCCTGCTTGCGCTGAGATTTTCCTTGCCGAGAGCTGCAACATGAGCTACAGGGCAGAGAGAAACGGATGCAAGGAAACGCGTGGTTAGATTCAAGAAAGGAGAGCGCATTTATCTTACTTTGGTGTGGAAGCTTCGGCCTGCTCAGTCTGCAGCTTCTCCCCTCCCTCTACCTCCATGGTGCAGTACACGGTGCGGTTGGCTGTGAGTGACCGCAAGCCCAGCACCTCCATCACCACCACCTTGCACAGCAGAGGCACACACCGTGCAAGTACAACTTCGCAAATCCGTGAGACACCGCGCCAGGAGTGAACGGGCCATCACCCATGGTAGCCGGAACAACTCTCGGCATCCCTTCCGCAGTGAACGTCCCGGGCCCACTAACGCAGCTGTTTCCCATAGCAATCCGAATACTTCACGTGCAAAGTTGAAGGTAATTTGTTTACAACTAAATTCCACCTTATTTTATTACATTTTGCGCCATATTTTTATAATAGCATTGAGTTTGCATTTGTTAGTGCAATGGTAACAATCTGTCTTTTCATGAAACCTACTGTAAGCGAACAGCAGAAGACAAGCATGAGCGGCATTACTTTGTTGTATGGATATACAACCCAATGCCCGCATTCCTGTTTGCTCAAAGTGAAAGTGTTTTACGATCAGTAATTCGTGCTGCTGTGCTTTGCTCCGGTTTGAAAAAGACTCTCATCAGCTGTTGAACCAGGTCACCCTTAAAAACGAGACTTTTTGTTATCTCCATTGGTCCTCACCTGGTGAAATGAAGTCTATTGTTCATTATCACCCCTGGGATTACATCAGAACATTTCAGAATATTCCTTTATACTGGAGGAATCTGATGCGCTACAACACTCTTTTTCACAGTTGTCTAGTACATTGAAGGCAGCGTGGAAAAATCAATCATTCTATGAAACTATGCTCTCACCATCTATGCATTCCTGCTTCACCAACCAGCGTGGTGAAGTATGGTCAAATATAACACCATGACCGGACATCATGGGGAAACCCTTATACAGCAGTGGATTAACAAAAGGGCTGTAACATGTACATGTTAATGTATCAGTAATTCAATAAATACTGGGCAATCTCACAAAGATGGTGTACGTATGTATGTTGAACTTCTTTCAAACCGGACGTAGCCAACCACGCTAATATTATGTTGTAGCAACAAGCAGATAGCCCAACACTTAGTAATTCTGTTATGCTAAAAAGACAAATGTATAGACATAGCCGTGAACAAGTAAAAAATACAAATTAAATGTTTAGTGAATTTGGTATTCATGCAAATATTATAGCGTGAGGCTATCATGAACAAAGATGCTACTGTATGTGGAACATAGTCCACAATAGTTTCACACTAGGGGGCGATTTTGCGATGTGTCATCCCAACTGAGTAAACGGTGGTGCAATTTTTTCAAATTTGGATCATGAAACCGGCACACAATGGCCGACTCGTTTTTAATAACGTCAGGGGATCCTTGACGTCACGGCGAAAACCATGCAAACCGCAAGCGCACTATGGCTGGGCCACGTCACCGCACCAAAGATCTGTCACTTTCTACCTTCGCTGACTTGGCGGTAATTAGCACCCCCCCCACCACCCACTGATTAGCACACAGTTGGCTACATCCGGCACAAAAAAAGTACAACATGCACACATGTGTCATGGTTCAACGTGCGCATATTCGGGAACGATTGCATGTCCGCGCTGGGTGGCTAGAAGAGGCGGTTGGTGAGCATCATTGGGGGGATGTAAGGATGTAAGAGCAGCTAAGGTCAGGACGACCGTTGGGGTAATTCTGTTGGGATAAACAAGGGGGGAGGTGGACCGGGATTTGATAAGACCAGTATCCACCAATCATAGAGGGTCCTCTAGAGAATATTCTGGAAGGGGTCGTGAGGAATATATAAGACAGGCAAAACGAGCCTGGGAGTTGAGTTGATAAAGACAGAAGATGACAGAAGCTGAAGCCGGACCCGCCAAGCTAGTTAGGCTGAGAGTAGTCCTGTGTGGACCTGGGTAGGATAGGATAGGGTCGCTAGGGGTAAGCGCAGTCCATACGTCGGCACGCTTGACCCCCTGGGCTGCCGTGGTGTCAACCCGCTGAGACAACGAGATACAGCAGCCGGGAGGGGTGAAACGGGGAAAGTAGAGAATAGGATAGGGAAGGAGAGAAGAAAATAGGATAGAGGAGAGAAGGGAATAGGATAAGGACGCGTTGAGTGAGGGAGCGAACGAGCGACAGGCGGCGAATCCTCGGCTTAGCTAACAAGTGTTATGTAACGAACTGTAATAAAGTGGCCCGGACAGAAGGCAAGAAATCGTCCGCCTATATTTACAACACTACACATGTACCTACGTACCTCGAGGGTGAATGACAGCGCAATCTCGGACTTGAGGAGGGCGCTGCGCGAGTCCTCCCCGGGGTCCAGCAGGGATGAAGGGTAGTAGCGCTTGAGCGGCTTCTGCAGGCGGCCCGTGTCGCCGTGGCCGCGCGACACGGGCAGGCTCTCCAGGTTGGACACCAGGAGGTTGATGCTGGAGCGCTGCTCGCTCACGTACGTGCTGCTCGAGTCGGCGCGGACGAAGGCGGGGAAGTCTCTACGCTGCTTTCACAAAGGCCACACATGTGGCACGGTGTAGCGGTATCACAACAGGGTTTCCATACTGACAAGACAATTTGGCGCCAGAAACTGGCACAACCTGAAAAATGTCCACGTCGTCTTACAAGGTCACAGAGAGCATCAGTGTCGTACAACCCTGGCTCCAGTTTTTGGTGCAAATCCTTATTGTCCGCAATCTTGGAGGGGGCAAGGTCACAAATAAGAAATTGTGTTGATAAAAGGGATTTCCATGGATTGGCTTGAATGATGTGTAGGTCATGTTATCAGAACTCAGTGGTAAAAATTTATGGTGCGTCCTCTAAATAATGTGAGTGGATATATCGCATTCTGCAGTTAGTAATGGTGTTTCTTGGGGAACTGCAATTGCAGGGGAAACTAAACCATTGCACTTCCAATGGTGAAAACTTGAACAGCGTGCAAAGCAACGGTGACTTTTTATCTACAATGAATTAGTGAGGAATTGCACAAACACAGTATACATTGGACATTTGCAATGCAACGGGATGGCTAAAAACACTGCATCTACATAAACCCCTTGCTTCATGCCTTGCGAGTTGGGGGGCGGGGGTGAGAAAAGTAGTGCGGCACAAAGTTGCATCCACGTTGAGTGAAGTGAGACGCGGAAGAGTCAATGAAACAAAGGGTGGTGACTTGGCGGTCCAGGAGTAACGACGCCCAGTGGTAGCGTGGTCCAATGGTAGCGTGGCCAGGCGCTTGGCGCGGCCCAGCGGTAATGGCCCAGCGGTGATGCGGCTCAGTACTGGCACAGCCTAGCGCTAGCACAGGTGATGCGTCCCAGCGCTAGCACGCCCGAGCGGCGATGTGGCCCAACGCTAGCGTGGCCCAGCGGTAGCACGGTACAGCGATATCATAGCCCAGCGCTAGCGCATACGCTGCTTGTTGCAGAGGGTTCGTGGTGTAAATGCAGCAGGCCACCCTGGTTATTACTGCAGGTGTATTAACCGCAGACACACTGCGCGCTGTCTGCTTCACAGTGGACAATAAAGATATCCCGGTCATTCAAAATGAGTGGGCCATTGTGTGCCGACGTCACACTCCAGATTGGTCAAATTTGATAAATGACAATTGGAATTACACACAACAACATCGCCCCCTATTGGCAGACATAGCACCTTCCTTCATAATTGTCCTCTACTGTAAGAATGGTACGAATACCAAAAAGATTGAACTATTATTATTACTATGAATGAAATACAGCTGCGTGAGGGGCGGCTCGGGGGCAAGTGCCTGGCAGAGCTCCAAGGTATGAGGCGGAAATGTAGAGTGGCCAATACGTGAGCGACACGGGGGGAGGCGATGGGTGGTGGGCCGCGTGCGTGCCGCCACGCTCGACCGCACAGGACGAGTGGTAACCGCGTCCATTGATCCTGCTGTTTGATGTTCATCTCTATGTTGTTGTGATGCGTAAGCCACAAAGACGCACACGACAAAGATCCCCAGTATAGCCTTAACAGACTATAGGAGCAAGTGCTGTTAGCAAGTAGCACCTATGAAGGCTGGCACAGCACACGAGGGGGAAGGTGGCCAGCACCAAGCCCGGCCACCTTTGCCTCCCGAGTGCCGATGTTTACACACCGCACCAGGTACTCGTTTGAGGCTGAGTCGACCTAGGGGAGGCCCAGGGCTGGTTCAGAAATCGTCACTGGTGGTGGCCGCGAGCATACATCTAACTCAGGTTACCGGGTTCGTAGCGCTGTGCACTAACTGCGACACTACCGCTCCCCAAAGACGCACACGCACACACCCTCACCATGACCTTTCACGTGTGAATGGATGCATATTTTTCTTTTAAAGTGAAATAAGGTTTTGTAGCAAAGGGTGTTCCCCATCATCAGCAGCTACCATCAATCCACTGCTGCATGGAGGCCTTGAAAAAGCCGCCACCATCTCTCTCACAATGCTTCAATGCTAACAATCCACCCAGCACCTGCACACGAAACGAGTGCATCGCTCCGCACCCCTGCTGGATGTGTTCATGGTCAAGTCACATTCCTTGGCTGCCACTCCGTCACTGTTCTTGAACCTAGGCCATCACATGATTCCTCCAGAATAAATAAATATTTTTACTCTTTGGCTCTTTCGGAAAAGTCACGTAGAAAGAGAAAATAATAATTAAATTATAGCATACGACGTTTCGAACGCAACACAAGCAATCATCGTCAGGTACAAATGAAAGAGAAAACAAACCTAGTAAACTTATAAATACAATGTAATACAACACAGATAGTCGGCTAACATAACAGTCAACAGGTTTGAAATGGGTGTAGCCTAAGGGTCATAAAGAAGTGGCTGGGTCTAGTGATGTTAATTTAACATTATAAATCTAATGCAATACAACACAGATAGTCGGCTAACATAACAGTCAATTTCAGAGAGAGACAGAACCGGAGACACATAGACAGACACATAAGCAGAGAGAGATAACACAGAGATACAGAGAGAGAGA
>JAAXLI020001207.1:1197585-1210854 GCA_014621495.2 Entosphenus tridentatus | reverse complement strand
TCTGTGTCGAGGCCTTAAATAGAGAGAGAGGGGGGCAAAGAGAGAGGGAGGGGGGTAGAGAAATTAGCATGTCAATGAGAGACTTGGCGTAACTGCAGGAAATAAGAGCAACAAAACGAGGGGAGACAGAGAGAGAGACCACACTAAATCAAACAAACTTAGTAAAATTTGGAAATGTAATGCAATGCAACACAGACTCGGTCAACACACAATTAACGCATGGCCTGGTTGGTTACGTTCCTCCAAGGATTGCTAAATTAGAAGTTAAGTGTGAAATTTGAGAGAGAGACAAGACACAGACACGGAGACACAAAGACAGACACACGGGCAGAGAGAGAGAGACAACAGAGACACAGAGAGAGAGAAAACAAACTTAAAACCTCCACGTAGAGGTGATTCAAACTTGATTTGGCTTTCTCTGTGTGTCTATGTGTGTGTCTCTCTCTGTGTGTCTGTGTTATCTCTCTCTCTGCTTATGTGTCTGTCTATGTCTCCGGTTCTGTGTTTTATCTCTCTCTTAAATTGACTGTTATGTTAGCCGACTCTCTGTGTTGTATTGCATTAGATTTCTAAGTTTACTATGTTTGTTTTCTCTTTCATTTGTACCTGATGATGATTGCTTGTGTTGCAATTGAAACGTCGTATGCTATTATTAAATTTATTATTTTCTCTTTCTACATGACTTTACCGAAAGAACCAAAGAGTAATTCCGGCAGTCACGAAAGCGCCAAATCAAATTCTAATTTTGATTCTGATCTCTCCCAGCGACGTGTCCCTGCCAAGCCCACTTACTTTTCTTCACAGTTACAATATGAATCCTGCAGTCACGAAAGCTTTACATCAAAATGTTACAATGGTGTCTTTCACCTGCAATACATTATCTTATTCACGTCTCTCGATTTCATTTCCAACACCCATCTCTCTACGCTTCCTTGCACACTTTTTCGTTTTTGTTACATCCTCTTTGTTACTGCTCAATGAAGTGACTTATGTGGAAATATATAGCAGCCAAATACTCTAAATGCATATTTCTAAATATGGATGGAAAAATCGGAGGACCCGGAGAAAAATCCACGTGACCACGGGGAGAGAGACAAGCAAACTCTAAAGGATCGAACCCACGACCACCCCCATACCAAGCGAGGTAGTTAACATTTCACCACCATGGTGCCCAAGATGGGTGATCTAAATGTATAAGGAATACCAGGTACAAAAATAAAATGTAAAATAATGATAGAAATGCAAAGTCATATATTTTGGATATGTAATGAAAAAGCAAGACTGAATTTAATGTTTTGACTGGTCCCACAAGAAGGCAGAATAGAAAATTCAGTGCATAAGCAATGTGAACAATTGTCTGCAAGTGGGAATGGCGGCCATAATCGGCCACATCTTTGAGAAAGGATGTGACACATCGAGAGAGAAGCAATGTAAACAGAACTTGTGTTACAACAACACTGGGAGGACATAAAGTGAACACACAACAGCAGTTAAAATCACCTCCGCACATTATTATTGTCTAGCAAAGGAGAGGAGGGAATGAGGGCTGATGTTTCACACAGACACACGTGTGTGTGTGTGTGTGCACCAGCGGCGACCGAACGCCAGCAGCTTATGGAATGTGGCCAGGTGGACTCGCCTCGGTTGTCCTGCCAACACAGTCCGGTACGAAGAGCGAAATGTCACACCTACCTCCCAGACATTCACGACACACAGAAGGAGACTGCTACTATTATTAGTAGTTTCCAAAACACGATGAGAATTCTCGAGATATGTGAAACGCAAACACATTCCTGCGGAGGGAGCTGGTAGGAACGTTGGGTTGCTCGGTCAATGGCCAGGGTAAACGGCGGCGTGGTGTATTCCACAAATACGCCCGACTGTGGGCACAAGCCGGCGTGAGTAGGTTAAACGTTGAGTTTTATAAGGGCACCACGGTGACCAGCCCCTCCCCACCCAGCCCCACCCTCCCAACCCAGCCCCACCCAGCCCCACCCTTCCCCACCCAGCCCCACCCTCCCCTCCCCACCCAGCCCCACCCTCCTCACTCAGCCCCTCCCCACCCAGCCTCTCCCTCCCCCACCCAGCCCCACCCTCCTCACTCAGCCCCTCCCCACCCAGCCCCTCCCTCCCTCCCCACCCAGCCCCTCCCCACCCTCCCCTCTCCACCCAGCCCCACCCCTCCCATTTTTGGATGCACGACGGATGGACACAATAATCTCCTGTGGGCTGGTGTAACCAGGAGGTTCCTACCAGTATGAAAACATTTAAATATTGTGCTCCTGATCAATTAAAATGCCTGTCTTATTTGGCAAGCTTGCAAGATCAACATTTGGCCACTGGCAATTGTGCAACATCAGAGACTTGGACAGGTTTTCATCATCGTAAGCACTCATAAGTATTTAACCTGTGATGTAAGAACCAAAACATGTCAACACATTTACAATATTGTATAACTGGCTCGTACCACCACCATCAATCAGTAATAATGCTTCAATAATAACACCGCCTCTTCTTTTCTTTGGAACAGAAGGGGATGATTAATCGTTGTATTTAAGTGGTAGAACCGTGTTATTGAAGTTGGTGACGATGCATTTTCAGCTGATGCTTATCCAGATAAACACAAGCTCTCAACGTGAAATCGAAAAGTTTCCCACAGGTAACGTTGATCATTGCTGTCTCCCATTGATTCCGTTCTGGAGACATAGGAGGGCATTTGTGTGAAATAGTTTCTGGATATTGTTGCAGCATTTTTAATAAGAATGTTACATGTGCACCAGGAAAAATTACAACTTCCAAAGTCAAATATTTAGTTATTTATTATTAACTAGTGGGAAGTACCCGGCGTTGCCCGGGGGAAAAATATATTTCAAAACTTCTGTTAAAATCATAACAGATACTTACACAAATACGAAGCTATTGTGAAAGCCCGGCGTGCTGTTTGTCTGTCCATTTGTCCGTCAGCAAAATTATGAGAGGCTTGCAGAAGTCCAAAAAGTTATAGAAAGTGGGGGGTAAATAGTTGATCTAAAAGGTTTCCGAAAATTGTCGACCCCCCACCCTCAAAAAATATTTTTACCCCCGTGTAGGCATATATACCTACACACCCTAAATACAATACAGTGAGTAGTATCTAGTGACTCTATAGTAGTGTATTGTCTTGTAGAATCACTCAGACTGACATGTTGTAACAGGTCACCTGCTTACACTTTATTAGCCTATTCTTGCACCAGTTGTAGGCACTCCTATCACTGTCGATACGGTCACTTCTGTTTACCAATTCCCACTCTTATCTACGCTACACCTCACTAACCTGCACACAGCAAGCTCTCGGCAGCTCCACACTCAAGGCTCCGCACACAGCAGCGCTCACACAGAGGCATCCACACAGCAGCGCTCACACAGAGGCTTGCATACAGCAGCGCTCACACAGCCTACATGTTCCCTCAAACCCACTCACTCGTCCGACCCGGGTGGGGGGATCAACCATCACCCGCTCGGCGGCTCGTGAGGGTTGAGATCTGTTCCCGGCTTGAGCGGCAGCGGCGAGACGTCTTTTCTCTCTTGTCCCCAGCAACACGAACTCCCGCTCCGCTTTCACGCACCTCCTTATATCCCCTTCCAAATTGTCCAGCTCCTCCCTTGTGTCTCTTTAGGGCCACACAGGCTGGCGCCTGTCAGGCCATCAATCACCCCTTATCGCAGTCTCCCTGGCAACACCTCTGGTATCAGCTTGAAACCCCGGCCAACCCCGTCTGCACCCGATTCTCCCCTTAATGAAGTGGAGGTTTGCTCGTGCAACCACACGCACACCTGCCTGCCCTCGGCCAACAGTGCACACCGCGTATTTTACCACACTACAGTAGTATCTGGCTCTACAGTCGTATCTACTGACTCGATAGTAGTATCTATTGACTCTACAGTAGTATCTGCTGACTCTGTAGTTGTAGCTACTGACTGTACAGCAGTATATACTGAGCCCAGTAGTAGCTACTGACTGTATATTAGTATCTACTTACTGTAGTAGTAACTACTGACCATAGAAGTATCTACTGACCCTACAGTAGTAACTAACTCTATCATAGTAACTTCTGACTCTATAGCAGTATCTACTGCCTCTATAGTCATATCTACTGACTATGTAGCAGTATATACTGACTATAGTGGTATCGACACACTGTCGTATATATACCGACTCTATAGTAGTATCTACTGACTATAGTCGTAAAACCAAACGGTTTTCCTTAAAAGCTTCTGCTGCTAGACCACCCAGACTATATGGCTTACCAAAAATCCATGAAGAAGGTACACCCCTTCGTCCCATCGTCTCCACCATTGGTTCACCCACCTATAAACTGGCCCGATATCTGTCTGAGACCTTGCAGCCATTCACTGGTAAGACCACCTCTTCTGTTCTTAACTTATCTCACCTGGTATCACCAATTAAATACATCTCACCGTCCCCAGGTGATTTACTCGTTAGTTTCGATGTAATTTCTTTGTTCACCGAAGTTCCTGTGCCCGATACCATTGCAATAATTGAAGATTTGGTCCAACAAGGACTGAATACTGATACATACTTCACATAGAATGGAATATTCGACAAACGAACTGAAGGCAACCCAATGGGTTTTCCATTATCTCCGGTTGTGGAAAACATTTTCATGGAAAATTTTGAGACGGACGCCATCCAGGTATCCACTCTACATCCGTTCTTGTGGAAGAGATACGTGGATGACATGTTTGTCATCTGGCCACGTTCTTCAACAACATCAATTCCATACATCCAGCAATAAAATCCACCATGGAGGTAGAAAAGGATGTCATGCTACCTTTCTTGGATGCCTTAATCAAAAAGAGACCAGATGGCTCATTGAGCCACTCTGTCTAAGGAAAGTAACCCATATTGATGCCTACCAAAAAACTGATTCCCACCACCATTTATCCCAGAAGAATTCCCTCATCAAAACGCTACACCATAGAGCTTCGACCATGAACACCTGACCAGTGAACTCAAACACGTACACCAGGCTCTCAAGGCGAATGGATATTCTGACTACATAAACCACAAAGCCATCACCCCAACCGTGAGGAAGGAGCCATCTGAAGATCCAATCAAAACCATCACCTTGCCTTACATCGCAGGGATAACCAAAAAGATTTCCAAAATCTTGAACAAACACAACATCCAGGTCCGATTTAACACAGTGCATAAAATTCGTGATCTGATTCCATCTGTGAAGGACAAGATTCCTGACATGTTAATTAAAACTTTTAAATAAAAAATTATCTCAGGGAATTATAAGGGAATGTTACACTTGTTTAGCCAAGAAAGTGTCACTGAGTCTAAAGGTTTTTGTAGGGTCATGCCAAGTGTTTGCAGTAGGGGGCGATGTTGCTACACGGACGGACGGACGATATAATCTATTGTAGGCTGGTTCACTTCGTTCCTACCAGTATAACTTCAGAGTGCCGTGGTGAGGCCTAGTCCCGTGCAGAGCCCCCGGCCTCGCCTAGATTGCCCAACCGGCTGAGGTGGCACTTTCGCAGGCATAGTATCTAAGGACTATAATAGTAGTATCTACCGACCCTAATGTAGTAAGTGCATACATTGGGGAGAAAAGGCCATCACACTTTGAATAATTTACCTCAGCGTTGTGTATTTTTTTACGCGAATGAGAATTCCCCCCCACCGATCACGTGTGTGCGTTGCTAGGGCAACCACCACGCAGAGCCAGCTTTCTCGTGCATGCGCAGATGCATGCTCTGGTGCCACCCTGTGCTTATAAAAGGGAATAAATTGTTAATTTAACTAATTTAAACTTGACAGATATGAAATACGAATAGCGCTTTTTCGTCCCGGGGCATACGGCGTGGTATCCATGTACTTTTCTGATACCTAAACCCCACAGTCAGTTTAAAACATCTCCAAGGTATCCGCGCAGACAGACGGAAAGACACACACACAGACAGACAAAAAAATACTTACATAGGTAAGATAATAGTTATTTAGCCTGGAATACTTACTGAGTCTCAACTCTTTTTCAAGCGGGTCTTGCCAAGTTTTCTCAGTAGGGGGCGATGTTGTTGGGCAATAATTGTTCTACTTTACTTTTTTTTACAGCTATGGGAGGAAACCGGTGAAACTCGGAGGAAACCCATGCAGAATTGGGGGAGAAAATACAAACTCCACACAGGAAGGCATCCAAGTCGGGAATTGAACCCAGGTCCTTCTTGCTGTCAGGCACGAGTGTTACCACTGCGCCACCACCCTGCCGCATTGCTACACTTCACTGAGGCTCCACGAAATTGTCAAAAGCATGAAACACATGCTTTTAGAAAAGCATGTGTTTCATGCTTGTGTTTCATGCTTTTGACCATTTCATTCCAAATCGTAATTACAAGTGGCCATTCCCAGAATTAATTAACAAAACTGATTTGTCACCTGGATTTTTGAGAAAACTAAATGTCGGACCTTGATTGAGTTGCACCATTAATAGGGAAGCAGAAGATGAGGATTTATGAAGATGACGCAATCAGCTCTCTCAGTGACTAGAACATTGAACTCCGTTTTTGGGTCCAAATTATGAGATAAGTCCTGCCCATAGCATCACGCTACCTATCTTATCATGTTAGACTGATGAGATTCTGCGAAGTCCAAACCAGACTATAGCTGTCAGTAACCTGGTACCAGGGCATTGCCATTTTATTTTGGTGATTTATCAAATATTTAACTACTTGTTTATTTTTTTATAATTTATTTTTAATACAATAATTTATCGATATGGAAATTTGCTATCTTCTTCGTGCACAAATTATCTACACGTAAAAGGTTTATATCAAATGGTAGTCCTGATGTCTGGGTGACACGTGGACATCACATCAAACCACGAGCACACGCTGTTGTTTAAAACAAAATCACGATTTAAAAATCCCCATTTTACACACTCGCCGGTTGCAAAAGAAGCCACAGTACCCCTCCATTAACACTGCCACATTACAACCTCCCCATCACCATCTTCACAGCTAGTGATCCCAATCTCACAACCTCCCCATCACCATCCGCACCCCTAAAGCCAGTGATCCCCACAGATTATTACACTTAGTGACCGGTGGCTCGATGGTAAATGATTCACTCCACCAATCTCACCATTCAGGGTTGCAATTGTATCCAGAACAGATTCTTGTTTGCATTGGTACTGCCTTCTCGATTGTATGGTTTGCAGTGTGGTCAGTATTTGGTTGTGCGGTTTTGCTTTGAGTGGATAAGAATTGTTGATGATGATGATAATAATAATGATGCACACAGACATGCATCACAATGAGGCTCTGGTAGGTGGGTGGGGAAGGGGTCACCAACCTTAGCGATCAGCTCCACTACCTTCTGACGCTGGTCCATCTCGCGGCGGATCTGGGCTGCCTGCTCGTCTGGGTGATCCAACTGCACAGAGAGAGGAGACCAGACAGGAGGCCTCGGTGGTGAGCAGTGGGGTAAACACCCCATAAGTGAGTGACAGTGCAACTGAATTATCTGGGGACAAGAAAACAAGTTGGCAGCAGTGATTCCTGCTCAAAGGAGCATTGAAGCATTGGTGCCATTCTCATGCTTGCAGACCTGCTAAGCCAGTGGTGGAAATTCCACAGGAGTTTGTCCATCGTTCAAAAAAATCTGTTGGGAGTCCCCACAAACTGGAACCAACTTTATCGACCCCGATGTGATGATGGGCTGAGTCAACCCCCAACCAGCAGCTCACTCTACCATCGAGCCAGCCGTACACGTGGACCAACGTGCCAAGTCAGGTGTTGTGCAGTGACCGTACAATACAGCTTAAGGAATACAGCACACATGGCAAACGTTCAACATTTATTTCCAAACTCTGAAGAAGAACAACTACTCCTTCCTTATTCAATCAGAAACTCCTACTCACCTGGCTGGCATTAAAGATGAGCTGGTGCTCCAGCTTCTTGATTCCCAAGATGTGCTGGAACATCTCATACAGCTGATCCTTGCTGAGGATGAGATCCGAGAAGCTGCTGGCTGTTATCCGTGTCGATGGCCTCGGCGCCTCATCACCCATGAAGATCTTGTCAAACTTTGTCATCCAGGAGCTCAGCACGGTCTCCTTGGTCAGTCCCACAATCTCGGGCATCTGACGAACGCGCTTCTCAATGTAGTTCTTGAAGACTTCCCTGAAGTCATTGGCGGACCAGCCACCGCTCTGCACGATGCGTGCCACGCGGTCGCTCTTCAAGTAGTCCTGAAGTGGCAGGTCACAGTAGCGGGGGGGTCAATCTCAGCTGGTAAAGTCCCCGCAAGGTCACGCAAAAAGCAAGCCAACATCAACACACTCACGTGCTTCACCAGTGAATGTACAAGGATCATAAATGTGTTGCAGATGACCACGTAAATATAAATATGCCTCCAAAACGTCGTGATTTATATTTTTTTATTTTTATTTTATTTTACTTTTATTAATTTAAATTTTTTACCTACGTGACTTTACCGAAAAAACCTAAGAATATAAACCCGCCAACACCCGACACAGACAATTTGTAAGGTTTGTCATGTAAACAAAACATGCCAATTAGTTACTACCGTATTTTCCCGCATATAACCCGCAGGCGCATATACCCCGCAGGCGCATATACCCCGCAAAAATAGCGTTTTGTGTAAAAAAAGATTTCAGATAGTCCGCATCGTCATATACCCCGCATGCATTCATATCTTTAACGTCATTACCGCAGCTAAATCCCATCATATTACTACAAAGTTTACATTTGTAATACATTGCACTATCAATTGTTATCATTAAAATCATAACGTGCACAAAGAAAACAAACTAACCGGAAACGAGTGAACTTAAAACTGTAAATAAGTAAAAGTAAATATCCAAGAAATAAGTAACACATAACTGGTAGATAAGTAAGCGTACTGTTAGGCTTACCAGCATTCGACCTCATCATATTACAGCTACTGGTCCGGTAGTTACCCCTGTACAGTTTTAGCACTGGTAGATTGCGCACTGCGCAGACAACAGCGGCACTACGGTAACACCATTGCCTCCTGGCAACAAAGCCATTGGAAGTTCGAAACAAAGCTCATGGTCGCGGCTGTATAGTGCTCAGCCAATAGCAGCGGCCTATGCTGTTTACAGGCCATTACGTTTGGTTACTGCTCTATTCATATTCATATCTAGGGTTTTAACGCCGTATGTTTAGTTTACGGGCAAATGTAAACATTGTACAAACAATTCGAATAATTTAAAACGTGATAACACGTGCAATGTTTTTGTTAGTGGTTAATTCAGCAGTGCTTTAGTCAAAAGTAAGTGTTGCATAGTGGATAGTCCTACCAAAAATTTAACATGTCACACGTGAAAAATATTTTTGGGATAGCCCACACCTCCATATGCCCCGCAGGGTCTTGTTTCGTTTGTAAAAAGTGGTCTACCCCGCGGGTTATATGTGGGAAAATACGGTAGTTTAGCACACCGGTGTGTTGGAGAGTAAACCTACTACAACATTTACAATTCGAGTTTCGTGAAATTTCGCCAATAATTCCAACCAGCCTCATCAGGCGACAGCCAGAGTTGTGGAAAAATCCTCCTCCTGTTTTGGTCTTAAATAGAGAGTAAATGTGATGTCGTCACTTGTGAGCCAATCAGGTGTGAAGACCAGACGGGGGGGGAGGAGGGGATTCATATATGCATATAAATTACAATGGATATCCATTACCAGTTGTGTTATTCATAGGGTAAGCAATATACACCATGCATGCACACCATTCATGCAAATCCTGTCCTTTTTAGGTGCAAGAAATCACAATACCCTCTATTGGCTGCTCACAGTTAATCACGATCGACGTATGGTGACCTGTATAGGCATGCAGTTAAACAGTGTATTACTTGATAATTCGCTTCCAAGCACCACTAAGCCTGTAGCTATTTGAATGGTTAAAATTATTTATTTCTCTCAATTTCGATAGATTCTCTAATTCGTCTTGGCTAGTAGTAGCTAGTTTTGCACAGAACTTCAACATTATCAAAATAAATTCAGTGTCCTTGTTGGCACGAGTGTTCTGCCATTGCGGACAGATGTGTTTGGGAGTATTTAATATACCTTTGGTGTTCTTTTAGCCTGATGCTGATCATTTGCTACAGGAGAAATTAATCCGGGACACACCTTCTGCTGATAACTTCAGTAATATACTTATCCCTTTCTTTAAGACAAAATCAGGAGGATTTCTCCACAACTCTGGCTGTCGCCTGATGAGGCTGTTTGTAATTACTGGTTAAACGTCTTACTTGAATTGTAAATGTTGTTGTAGATTTGCTCTCCACACCGGTATGCTGTATTCGTAACTAATGTGGCATGTTTTGTTTACATGAAAAACCTTACTAATTGTCTATGTCGGGTGGTGGTGGGTTTAATTATGCATTTATATTAATGTGATATAACACAAAAACCTCTATTATGGATAATATTGGTCGTGAAAGTCTACATGTTAAACTGGTAGAAACCTATTCTTGGTTCTTTTGGTAAAGTCACGTAGAAGGGAAATAATAAAATAATAAAAATAAAACATAACAAAAATTCTCACGTTTCGATTGCAACACAAGCAATCATCATCAGGTGTGAAAACTACAGCAATAATTTTTTTGGCTGAAGTGGGAGAGATGCTGTGAGAAGGGGTTATATAAGTTAGAGAGGGGGGAGGAGCAAGAAAGGGGGGGGAGTAGGGGGAGGGTAGCGTTACGTGGAATGCTACTGGATGGGCGGGAAAGTGGGCGGGGCTAGAAAGGAGCAGAAAACATGCCACTGCAGCAAAGCCAATGAAAGACACGAAAGCAACAGTAGCAGACGTTGGAGAAGTGCAAAAAAGCCAACACCACGACAGTAAAGCCAATGAAAGACAACAAAGCAACAGTAGCAGTACTGCCAAACGCTGGGGATGCAATTAACTCGGCAGAATAGATTAGTGCTCGGTAAATATGATGGAACAACCATAGACAGTTAACGTTTTTACCTGGTTAATAACATCCTTCCAATGATTGCTCAATTTGTATCCATCTTCTTGGTTGAAGTTATGTCTATGTTTATGCATCTGGATGGCTTCATGGACAAACCTTTGATAGTAGCCAGAAGGTTTGCAGAGCACCTTAGTCTCATTACACTCTTATACTATTTATTATTATACAATCTACTATACACCATACCATTGACCGTCACGTGAAAGGTACTAAGAGGAAGCAAAGAAATATGTCAATGGGAGAGCAGTAGCAGGAAACTTGTAGCGGAGCAAAGACTCCGATCCGTGAATAAAATACAAAAGCTATATAGTCATTGCCAGCGAATGGAATGCGGTCTGTACAAATAATAAATAGTATAATAGCGTAATGAGACTAAGGTGCTCTGCAAACCTTCTGGCTACTATCAAAGGTTTGTCCATGAAGCCATCCAGATACATAAACATAGACATAACTTCAACCAAGAAGATGGATAGAAATTGAACAATCATTGGAAGGATATTATTAACCAGGTAAAAACGTTAACTGTCTATGGTTGTTCCATCATATTTACCGAGCAGTAATCTAACCTTACTAATTGGCTGTCGGGTGGTGGTGGGTTTAACGACACTTTTTTAAAATAACGCAATTTAACCAAAAAAAAACGGTATTATGGATGATATTTGTCGTGAAAGCCAAAGTGTTAAACTGTTAAAATGTTTGTCAGGCAGAATATAGTTTCATTGATGTGTGGGAGCTGTAGTTTAGCGGTTAGCATGCTGCGCTACAAACCTGGTGACCCCAAGTTCTCTTCCTGCTCACGGCCAACACCAGTGACAATTATTAAATCGGTCGTGTGCTTCCCATGGTCGTTTCAGCCTCTAATGAGTACCTGGTGCGGTGTGGAAACATCGCCACTGGGAAAACAAAGGTGGCCATGCCTGCATTCATGGGTGATTCCTAACAGCACTTACCCCAACAGTCTGTTAAAGGCTCTTTGTCTTTTTGGTTTCCCTCTTCAATACTAGGAGCTGGGCCATGACAGCGCCACAATTCATATTTTTTAAAGATTCGACAAAAAATGCTAAAATGCTCTTTTAATCATAGCTCCCCTGTGCTAACTCATTATTATTTGTGGGGTGCAGCTGATAAACACACATTGTTCTCCAGAGAGCGGCTTCTCCTATAAAAGTGCATATTTACGGAGAACATACCTCGTAGTAAAACTTGACAACGCTGACAAATGCTTCGTCGGTCACGATCTGGGAATCTCCTTGCAGGAAGATGGTGAAGCGCTCCTTGATGGACATGAGCTGCTGCTTGTTCACCTGCAATATTAATGCGCCACACACTTCTGCCATCACATCACAGCCATCGCACCTCCGATCAGCACAGTTAGCTACGTACGGTGCGAAATAAGTTTAACGTAGGTATATACGGCGTGCGAAATTCACAGACCGAGAGCCGCGAATAAGACTTCATTCAGGTGTGAGCATAAACTGTTTCCACCCAATTCAGTGAGAGAGTGGCCAAAACAACAGGAAATAGCAATCGGCAGTTATTATTACACTTTCAGGAGGGTCTCAACGCTGTTTTAGGAGGGTCCAGGTAAATTTTCAAAGGAGGGGGTAAGGATTGCTTTGTGTGTTTCCCAATTAAGTAATTTACAACTGATTTTTTTTGTGGCAAATTTGCACGATGATGCCGGCACACAATGGCCTACTCTTCCACGAATTACATCGTGGGATCTTTTACGTCCACTGTCAAGCAGACGGAGCAAAGTATTCTATAGTCATTAGACCCACAGTATTAACCAGATGCGAACCGTGAACCTCTGCAACAATCACATCATCGTCATGAAGTGTCACGACCAGATTATTCTTCCAACACAAGGATTATAAGCAGCACCTATTTTTTTTCTCCAAAACTCAGTTATCTTGCAGCGCTGACAATGGTCACACATTCTCACATCTGTACCGTGGCACACCTTTCGATAAGCTATGGATGGACATGTTTACCTCTGAGATTAAATTACAATCCCAGTATATGTTTAAAGGGTGCAGCCATGGAGCGGTGATGGGAGGCCCTGTGCTGTGAACGAGCGAGTGGTATCGGAACCGGGCCAGGGTTCACGTGAGCAGTATCTTAACTAGGCCAGGGTTTACGTGATTGGTATCTTAACCAGGACAGGGTTCACGTGAGCAGTATCTTAACCAGGCCGGGGTTCACGTGAGCAGTATCTGAACCAGGCCAGGGTTCACGT